>JARYHS010011408.1:91375069-91570360 GCA_031002005.1 Vandiemenella viatica
AACCATTGATCATCTATATCTGGTAATTGTTGTGTATTGGATACCTTTGGATAAGAAGTTCAATGTTCATACTGTTCTAATTAATTCGTGAGTTCTCACTTACGAAGAATCTTATGTCTTTGAACAATTAAGTAAGTAAGTGATTTGTGAGTTCCCATACAAGAAAAATCTTATGCCAATGAAATGAATGTATAAATCACCCAACGATCAATATCAAATTCTTCATTATCTTATTAATTGATTAAGCCATAAAGTCGTTCTATGTTTAGCCGACTCCTAAGAGACTATCGCAAATATGATGTGTTTCTCATTCAAAATTTTAAACTCCTATACAATATTAACAATTCATATTAAAATTAGATACAAGATTATACAGGTTTGAGCAATTATTTAACTATTTTTCTTTGTTATAAGTCGGTTCAAACGTGTCACTAAAACGGTACAAAGTTATATGCCACATATCCCATTACAGTTATCGTATAATTTAAAACGTTCAGCTCCTATTACGAGCATACAATTACAACTTAGTACGATTTTCACCACAAATTAAAGTTGTAAGCTTTGGTGGTTGAAGAAGTATTTCGTTTTTATCCTCCTTTTCGGGCACCAAGGACCACGGGAACACTGCCAACGACAGTTGGCCAATGTGAATAATGAGAGGGAACAAGGAACTGAGTTCCTACTCGAAGCCTAAACTGTCCTGTTACGACCTGCAAACTTTATCTATTGGAGGGAAGTCTTGTGTTCCTATTCTGACTGCGAAATGCGTAAATTTGTGTTCTACATCTACATCTACATTCATACTCTGCAAATCACAAACATTGTGGGTGGCAGAGGGTGCTAAGCACCAATCCTAAACCCGCCCATTCCAATCCCGAATAGTGCGAGGAAAGAAGGAATACATACAAGTATCAGTACGGCATCTTATTTCTCTAATCTTATCCCTCCGGTCATTGCGACCTAAATAGGTTGGCGGAAGAAGTATTCCATTGCACTCTAAATTTAAATTTTTTCTCATATTCTCCAATAAATTCGAACGCAAGCTACGTCGTCTGTCTTCCAAACTATCCCAGCCCAATCTATGTATCAATTCTGTGACGCTTTCATAAGGGCTGTAACAACAAGTCACGAATCTAGCGGCTCTCCTCTGCACCCTCTCAACTGAGTCAATCAGAACCTTGCGATACGGATGTGTTCTGTAGAATATGTGTAGTTTATGAGGTGGATATGGGGGATCGTCCCAGAATTCGCTAGATAATTGCGGGAAACCACCTAGAATCCTCAGTCAGGACGGCCGGTACGGAAGAGCCTGGGTTCGTGCCCGGTCTCGTTGTACCTCCCCGATCCAAGGTGCGGCGCCTCAGCGCATTGAGCAACACTAACGGCTCATTTCCTTTTATAATTTATTTCGCTTAGAATGTATTAGAAACTGGGAAGAAAATACTGTGTTCTGCCTGAAACATTGTGCTAGGCGAAAAACCAACTGTCACAAATAATTTCTACAATTGGCCGAATAACTAAACATTACATTTTGACTTTAAACCCGTTACCTACAAAGACTCGTACAGAGCGTGATGTAGTTGATTCACGCTGGGCTCCTTTAAGAATGAAAATTCATAATACTAACGTGTTTTGAGTGTAAGTGTATTTGCTGATAATGACGCGTTATTACCCTTTCAGCGCAGAGGAAAAGATATGAACGAAATTCACAGAAAAGACTTATTAGGTAGTGTTCATGACTGAGGCACCCTGCTGGCAGCACGCGGCGTCACCGGGCAGATCGACGCTGTGGTGAGGGCGTCCCGACGCTGCCTTCAATTGATGGCCGCACCTGTCACCGACACAGACGCTGTCTGGCCGTGACGTCAGCCACTGTAGCCACAGACAGCAGTGACCACCACTACTCCACAAGCGCCTTAACGACTCCCTCGATGACATAACACAAACTCATCTGTCATAAAATACCAGTAAATGGCTTGTAATTTTTTTCATGTGGAAATAAATAGCAAACTTAAGATTGGCATTGAGGCACCGCACGCTTGATCGGTGCGGTAAAACGGATGGGACACGAGCACGAGTGGTCTTACGTAAGTGTGGTATCGACTATCATATTTTCAACTAGCTGTTCCCCACAACTTGGTATGCGAGAACTTAAAAATTTATTGCTAGAATTGGATGTAGAAAGCTGTAAATACGTTAAAGGTGTCACACAAAAGCATGGCGTCAGGACAATATGAAGGGAAGCCATTACCGTATCATTCTATCGCTTAATCTACCTCATGAAGAGAACCAATATACAACACGTTTAAAAATGGAAAAAAAGAAGGGCGAAGGGGGAGAGATTAACTGTGGGAGACTAAATTGCGCTGTGCATGAAATTTATAAACAGATCCCACACAAATTGCGAGAGAAACAAAGCCTGGTAACTGATATAACACTACAGATACTAACACGTGTTATCTGTCTGTCTGTCATATTTGAGTTATCAAAACTTCATGATAAAATGTGTTATTTATCCAGAAAAAATCAAGCTATGTCCTTCCTAATGATACCTAGTATTTACTTGTCAAACTTAATCATGATCGGGTTAGCTGTTAATTCGTGAAAACGTAACAAACAGACAGACAGTTAGTTACATTCGGATTTATAAAATTAGTGTAAATGTACGGTACAAAAAGGCGATACCGATAGGAAGAAGTTTACAACCATAGCGTAACATATCCCCGAAAATAAAATGTAATCTTTCAACCCTATCATCAGGTGTTGGCAACACTCCCGCAGCAGTGTATTCCGCTATCCGTAGCCAAACGATGCCGTAGTTCCCGCACAGTAGCGCCGCCGCCACGTAACGTGCCTGTACGTGCGGTAGTATCTCAGCGGAGTGACAGGGGCGCGGCCGTTATTGAGACACGGTCCTTGTTATGCTAATGCACGCTGTGACAACGGCGCCAAGCACAGACGACGCGAGGTGAGGCGGCCTAAGATACGGCTGGCTGCGTTTAATATGGAGTCAACAATAACTCAGGCTGCTATCGAGCTGCTGCATGTAACGCCGTGGCGTATTTGCGGCTCCTCCGACTAAGCTTACGCGTTTCAATGGACCGCAAACACAACAATGCCAATACACACGCGAATCTTGCGGGATTCTGGGACTATGGTTTTATTATACCAATAATACTGAGGTAAAAGGTAAAATCAGTTGTTTTTCTTTCACAGGTTTATTCGTCGCGAACGACAAGGTCATTATAGCCGAGATAGTAACAATAGCTCGATTTCGGAGTTATTATGTTATTATTTACATATTTTTTAACATAGTGCCAAGTTAATGTAATCCATTGTCCTCACTGAATTTGTTACTATTCTTTGAATTTCCAATTCCAATGTTAACAAAGGGCATGGCCTTTTTAAAGGCAATAATTCAAGCACTAACATGGGGTGACTTCGGTAAACCATGGAAAATTTAAATATGGAACTCAGTTTTTACATTACCAGTGAGCAAGTTGTTCATAAAGCCAGAACGTGTTAGATGACACTATACTTACATTTAATAAGGATTATTTGTAAGAAATATACTAGCGTGAACATCGTAGACAGAAAATTCAATATAAAATCGTAAACAATGAAAATGACACTAAGTTATCACGGTAAATCACAAAAAATATTAATGTGAATTCACGCTTGTTATCTATCGTTTAACTGGCTTAATTCAATCCTCCTTCTCTCTCTTCGCATACCGCGTAATTCCATTGGAAAGTACTGACCAAGTTATCAATGTCACGAATTATATTCTTTGTTTACCACCACAACTCTTCACTTCGACTGTCCCCTGCACCAAAAAATTAACCAACGCCACGTGTCTTAAAACATAACTTACTACCTTGTTTCTCCTTCTGCGAGACACTTCCACAAATTTGTTTCATTGTACATTATTTCAAGCAATTTTTATTTCATGCTTTATGTAACCACTTAACTTTTCTTTGTTTCTTCGTGTTAAATAGGGACCAATATTAATTTAATTCTAACCAGTGCATAGAGCTTAGAATTTCACGGTTCTGCTATCGGCTGTTAGAGTTGCTGGTTGGTACAGTCCACATATAGTTTCGCAGTCATATACATCCAATCGCACGTGTAATCTGTCCTCTTTCTTTTGAACTGGCCATTCGTCTAAATTCCTTTATTCGGTTTCGTAACTATGCTTCACACGAATGAAAGTTTCTTCAAATTTTGTGGTTAGCGACTTAAAAACAATTGTTATTAATAATTCCCCCCCCCCTCTATATTAATTGAAAATGACTGTGTGTGTGTTATATTTTACTTTTTTTTCTTCAATAAATTCCGACCTTGTTTCTTACAATATTACAACTGTGCCAGAAACAAACATTTACATTTTTGTAAAGGGAAAAGAGACTTCTGAGATGGTTGATACAGGTTACAAGATCTAAACGTTCACCGTAAGAAAGAGATACATTGTCGTCTGCAGGTTTGGAAGAAACTAAATAAAAATATCATGGCTTGAACTATTACTAGTTAGTAAACAATATTTTTTCCTAATACAATAATTGTTGCAAATTTCTCAATCTTTTTACATCGTACAGTGTTAGCTCAACGTAGTTGTTAGATGGAGGTGTGGAATACACTGTATTCACATTATAGTATCGTTTGTTAATAATCCTAATCTGAAGCGTATTGAACAAAACTATTTTGTTATTCGAAAGTGATATCACTTCTTCTATAACTAAGTAAGCGTCGTATAATGTGCCATAGTAATAAGAAAACTTTTTCTAGGAAAATAAATTTTCCAGCAGAATACAAACTATTTTTGACAATAGTTACAAAATATTTATCCGAATTGTCGATGATCTGTACAGAGACGTCTCTCTCAACGACATAACTTCTGGAGTTCTTCGCACTTTGTAGAGGAATTTATCAACTCGGAGCACTAATGCCAAAGAACTTGAACACAAAGCAAAACCGATCGTGATAATTGGGAAATACTTCAGGAATTTTATTTGAGGTGCTCCAGAGGATAATGAAGATAAACGTCAAAGAATTCTAGAGACGAAAAAAGGAGCAGTTTGCATAATGAACTTGCCGGATGCATAATTAATTCCTATTTCATTAGAACCTCTCTTACACGGAAATGAGGAAAGAACTTCTTCATCTAAAACCAATTCTCTTGGGCTTTAAAAGTTATTGCTAATGATTTCCACAGCCCTAGTCACGGAGATCCCGTCATAGACATTTTTCTTTTTTATGTTTGTTGATTCACTAAACAAGTTGTGCTTAGGTTATATCTTGTATACAGTTGGAATATTCCAAAAATGTTTCATCATTTTTGCATTATTAACTACGTTACTACTGCATAGACTATCTTTTTCCACGAACGAATAAAAACAACTACAATAAACACAATCTACGAAAACTGGTAACTCTTACATTCACATTCAATTATGTTCTCTAGTGTAATACCTTATTGGATACGCACACGTCTACTGTTGAAATGCCAGTGGTTATTTGATATAATCGAACCAATAGGTTAGTGGACAAGTTGCGTACCTCACTACGTAAAGCAACTGCCAAATTCTGCCAAAAGGCTTATCGAGCCTCAAGGGAGACTAACTTTTCCTCGCATTTTCTAGCGGGTTAGTAACCAAGGATGACTAACAGATTGAAATATTTTATTAAAATATGGTGGATTTCACAGCAAAGGAAAAGAGATTATAACTTTGAAATTTACCTGCAACTGAAAGAATTTGAAATTATCATTTGTAAGTAGCAAAAGGGGTGGCTGGGAAAATTTTGCTCAAAGAATTTCATTTTTTAAATACAATGTGAAATGAGTAAGCAGGTGAGTCGGAAAATTGGCATGTAATGAAATTGAAATAAATAATAGAAAAGAAATAAAAGACTGCTACATGTCGTTGTAACTTTCACACTATTGTGTTAGTGTTCCTTGTAACATGTAAGTCATATATGATTCTGGGCTAAAGTTTTACAGCTATTGACATATCGTGTTAGTTCCGTCTGACATGAAACCATGGAAGCACATCTTGTCAAATGTCATATTCTAAACTATATATATATACATAACAACGTCTTGAGCTAGTCGGTTCGTGCAGTAAAATACCCTCTGTACACTGAAGAAGTTCATATTTGTTTGTGGAAATTTAAGTAATTTTCAGTGAGTAAACGTGTAATAGGTCATGGCAATACATGCAATATATGGTCAATGGCAAAGAACTTTCGATAATTTTGTCAGGCAAGGAAGATACGACGTAGCTAAACGATTATTGACCGAGGAAAATACAAGTAGCACTAACAGTAATTATCACGTATAAACTGGTGAACCCGTAAGTATTGGTAAGAGAATCTGAATTATAAATTTACCATACGAAGGTAATTCTGTCACATTTGTCTAGAATAAGGTGTTAAGTAATTGAAAACAACAAAACAGGGAGAAAAAATATTTAAATGCCTTAAACTTACATTTTTGTGACCCTGTGAGAATTTTAAGAATTATTAATAGCTCACGACCGTGTAAATGAATCTAGTATTTACGGACTTTTATTTATTCTTACACATTTGAGGATTTTTGTCACCTGCTGATACAGCCGACAATTAATCGTCCACTGTACCCACTAATAGTAGCACTACAAGCATCCGAGTTCATTGCTTAGTAGCTGTTCGAGTGGAACTGCGTCATGGTACAGCAAACATGTCCTGTGTAGCTGCGGCAGGATGTATATTAAAGAGACGAGGAACATGATACACTGCAGTCTATAGCAACATGTCCGCAAACTGAAGAAGTCAAATAATATGATGACTGGGTCGTAGAGGCCACGCGGTTACAGGAAATCATGCCATCGACTTTGAAAATACAAGGATATTTTTGAAAGAACGCCACTGCTCGGCGAGAAGGACTTGGGTGGCCCTGGAGGCTGTTAAACGCTGAAATGTTGATTTGAATCCAAAGACCGCGTCTCTTATTCTTTTCCTTTGTGTTGCTTTTTTTTAAGCAAGCTGCACGATGTCAACTATATATGTCGGATTCTAAAATTCTGTTAAAAATTCTTTGTTCAACGAATGTATGATTGAAGTTAATATAAGCATCTTTGGCCTAATGAAAAATAGGCCGGTCAACCTAGCCAAACATGGAATGGAAAGTTTTTACCACCAGAGGTAAATAAAGGAGCCGAACTATGACAAAATAAGTTATAAAAAAAAAGTTGAAAGGAAGTTTATTTTTACTTGTTTACAAACTGTGAACAATGTTATGTAAAACAGGGATGATAAGTAACACTAAAATGTGTTAATATCGTAGTATGTGTCCACAGATATATCTAATTATTGTTTTTAAATTTAAACCAATAAATTAAATCTTTAAATGTTATAGTGATGTTTCGATATTCTAAATTGTTTGTCAGAAGAGTCGATGTAGTCTATAATGATAAACAGAAGTCGTATCCATACGAAGGCATTTAGGAGTCAACACAAATTTCAAAATGGATAACCGTAGTTATTTAACCCATTCAAGACAGCTCGTGGTTTCCTACCAAATTTACAGATAATTGGTATCAAAAATCTGCAACACCCCGTTCCCGAATATAACACAAAAAATTTCGGTTCCTCTTTCAATGAAAGCGCAATAAGTGTTATTCAAAGAAAAGAGAAAACAACAACAAAATCTGTTGAATTTCCGAAATCGAATAATTCAGTCATTAATATTCGAGCGTGAATTTGTTGCGCTACGCTAAGAGAATGTTATCCTCTTCGTCCTTGCAAATCGTCCTTCGAGATACTAATGTCCCTTGTGCTGTCTTCACATTTTAATTTTCAAAGTACCGCTGTAAACATTTATCAAGCCGTTTAAGGACAGATATATGTCACAATCTTACGTCCACACCACACCGAAAGTAACATACAGGAACATCTCGTTAATGTTGTTTTTCCTGCAACTTGTTCAGTCATGTTGCCCAAAATGGTGTGTGTGTGTTTTTGTTTAATGGCTTTCGGCGTCCTAGGCCATACAGCCAGCTAGATGAATTTTTCCGGCTAGTTTGACACACCACAGGACGGACACGATATTCACAGACACAACACTTGAACATCCATGCCCATAGCTAAACTCGAACCGGCGACCTTCGGCACGCCGAGCTGTGGAGCTAGCAGTCTAGCCCCTACGCTACGGAGGCCAGCATTGCCCAATGTTTCTCAATGTTTATGTCAACAGAAACAAGTTGATTATTTCCAGAAGCAGCGGTAAAGATAAAAGGAAGTATAGGAGGATTTTTAAAGATGATCGTGTTTGAAACTGTTTCTAGTTTGTGTAGACAGCTTATTGCGAGTTGACAGACAAAATTCATCGGTATGGGCGTAGTGTATTAGGACATTACCATTACAACTCTAATTTTAAGCGACACTAAACTTGTGTTTTTGTTATGCCGTAATTTTTGGGAAAAGATCTAATTATTATTTTTTATTTCATCAATGTACTGTTCTGTATCTAAAGGATAAATAACTTAATACTATATTTAAAAGCGGAATAACTAGCAGGGGTATCTACTTGGAAATTTTCTGTTATCTCAGTTGTTAATGTATTACTGCAAAAAAATGTTCTAGTAGACGAGTGTATTTGATAAATTTAATTAAATTATATCGAAATGCAGAGTGGTTGTGGAATCAAATTGACTCAGATTACAAAGATCGGATAAAGAAATACGATACGTGGGAAATATTAAGTAAAAACTTAGTGGAAAGAAAGCATTCTAAATCAGTGCTACTTCTTCGAATAAATTAACATGTTCCGATAATAGATCTTCTTTTTTAAGAATCCATGAGACGTTCGACTCCATGATAATTACTCTCCGAAAGACTTGGTCTCTCCCAACATTTAGGATTTCTTTTTACTCAAAACAATATAAATTGCAGCCGCTACTGCCAAAATATTCCACGATAATTATAATTATGACGAAATGATTTTATTTCGCACAGTAAAACAAAGATTATGGTTCTTGGTGCAGACGGATCACAACCGGAAACAGTAACAGAAGTAAACTGTTCATAAATTATGTTTTATGGTGTGGACGAAATGTTTCTGAAACTTGCGATTTATTTCTGTTTCTAGAAACAGATCGGACCAGTTAGTAACAGGAAGTTTCTTTGTGTTCCTTTGGTGTGGATGCGCCTTTGCACTCATTATCCCTTTACACTCATTGTCGTATCTGAATAGGTACAAGTTGAGCAGCAGAGGTATAAGTCGGTTTATTGACTAAAGTCTTAACCCAATATTTTTATCAGATCCATTTGTTACATGGATGTGATGACTGGCGTGGTGTCTGGTCCTCCTCATTGAAGTCTAGCAACACGGACCAACTCTACGTGTAAGGAGCACGGAAAGTCAGCCATGCGTGTACATAGCCACCAATTGGTCCAAAGTGCAAGATTTTTGGTTCTGATGCTGTTTTTCTCTTTGCTGCAGCGTACAAATACTCTATTAGGTTCATGTAAGTCAAAAGTAGTGATCACATTATTGCTTGGATTTCTTCCGGGTGCTCTTAAATCTATTTCCAACAATTTGAGCACTGCTTAGCTAAATTATAATGCTAACTCATAATTCTTGTTGTATTTTATTCGTTAGGAATTAAAAATAGTTAAAAATAGAAGTTTTCTTTATAACAAGAATCATAAAACTAACGACTGGCACGGGTACGTAGACTACACTAGTGTCAATTCATAACTAAACTGCACTACGATTTGCTGACGTTGATATAAATGGCTACAAGTATGTGCGTCAGCCCGTAAATATTGTAGTTCTCAATATAAACGATTCTTAAAGAACCATTTCTATGTTTCAGGAATAAAATGTAACACTCACTTACGAAGCATCTGGCCTGTGCATTTAACAATAATAATAATAAATTCTCACCTTGTTCCTTCTTTACGTAAGTTTACTTGCGCTTTATCTGGAATAATGACAAGTAATTAATAAAATACAAGGTACTATCACTCCGGTCGTGGCCACTTCCGACTTACTTCTAAAATTCACGAAAGGTTAGAAGGAAATATCAAAAATACCAAAGAATAAGAGATATTTTAAATAATTTCCACTTAAGTCTTTAATTCTCAGTCTCTTAAATTTCTTATATTATTTAAATTACTATCAGAGGATTCCTATCACAACAGACCTTTTTTTACCACGTACTAATTTCTCTTTCTCCAAAAAATCCCAAAATACAGTTCTGCTGAGACAACAAATAATCCCTCGAAATTTCTTAATACTGTTCGCTAACAATCCTTATGCACTTCTTTCAATATCACACAAATTGCGCAACACTGGAAATTTACGATTTCCATTCTCTAAAGTTCCTAGCAGTTCCTATGAATTACCTGAACACTTGTTGCGCAATTATGAAGTATAACACTTTATACTCAAAATTCTTGATGGCTGATTCACAACTTCTAAACTGGAGCAAACTCCATTATGAATATAAACGGCAGGATAGATGTGGTGATATTTTTTAACAGTTGTTCAACCGCCAAGTGTCAACTAATAATTAACTTCGTTGGTATTTTTATCGATTCCCTAACCTGACACACTTATATAAACTTATATATACTACTAGTTTCGCTGAAAAAACTAATTGGAGTGATTATACTAAAATCCTCACTTTCTATGAACAATAACAACAAATTACACCAACCAATAAACTTACTTCCCACATTTGACAAAAGAACAACTCAGACGGTTACCGCAAATAACAAGATGCACACGGTAATCTCAGACACTGCCACAAAAATTAAAACTTTGCTCTGGACGTAACGTCCTGCTTCCGGTGATCGCCAAACCTACGGTGCTACTGATGCAACCCCTCGATGCGCTTACCCTCCCGCGGAGAATCGTGTGAATCATAATATTGCACCACGCTTGCAATTCATAAATCTTACGATAAAACTCATAATGATGTCCTAAACTACTCTCTGTAAACTCCTGAAGCCGTCACAAACTGTACGAAACGCTACACAAATTCGAATAGCCGGATTTGTAACAGTGGTGTACAATGTCCGGTAGCGCCATATGAAGAAAGGACCGAGCCTGATAGAAGAGTGATTAATGCTCGATCTTGGCGTTCCGAATAACGCTGATTCGATCCCCAGTCCTTCCCCAGAATTCAGTTTTACAATGGTTTTCAGAAATGATTCCAGGTAAAAGCAGTGAAAGCAGAATTCTTTATCCCATCCTTTCCCAAAATCCTCTTCCGTTTCTAATGACGTCGAAGTATGAGAACAGTAAAGCATTAACAATAAAAGAAATGAAGAAAGGCTCGCCGTTTAATCTTTTTGTCACAGCAGTGTTACAGAAAAATACTGCTACGGTCTACTGGTATCTTCTATATAAAAAAGGTCATATATATCAGCCACTGTGGCTGTAGTCGCGGAGAGGTGTATTCAGATGTTTCTGGTGTCCACTGAGGCTGGTAATGCTAGCCATGAAGTATTGTAGTCAGATACTTGGAACTCTGCGCCGAGAAATGTTGAATGTGTGTGTATCTTCCAACTTAGAAGACTCCATCACTACAGGCTGCTTGGCTATCCAGGAAATTTCAAATAAAGTACTGCATTTGGTTTTATTTCTACTTATACTATTAAAAGGAAATACAACAGCTATAAGGCAATTGACTATGGAGGATTTAACTCCTCATAGACAGGAATGGCAGAGATAAAAAGTTATAATGAGTGTAAGAGATATATGCTACATTCTTTTAAAAAAATTACGCGTTGTTATTTGTTTATTTACGACGATTAAATGCTCTTATTCGTGTAATAAGAGCATCCAGTTTTTAAGATCTATTCTCCATAGCAGTTATTAGAGCCTGGTTACAGCATAACCTAAGAATTTTTTGACAAAATATAACAGACAGGAATGTTAGCACCAAATGTAAGAAATCATGAAATATATCAGTGAAATGAAGTCGTTTTTTAAATAACGATTTGTTTAGAAACGTTTTCATAACAATAATATTTTCCTACATTTTTGACGTGCATTTTGGAAGTAATTACAAGTAGTACAAAAATGGAGAATATATATATATATATATATATATATATAATGCGAGGGAGAGACGTGTCGTTCATTTTCTTACTGCGAGTCTAATCATTGAGTATTCTGTTTACTTTCCATTGCGTTTTGTGGTAGAAGCAGCAAAAAAACAATGAACAGAGCTGGGTTTTACTAGTTAGGGAGGTATTTTCTTACCACAATACCTGAAGAGGTTATCGGTTTGCACTTTAAAATTTGTCAGTAGCCATGCTCACTGCCCGTGTAACAGGCTCGTTATTGAGGAAAGATTTGTAGCAGAGTCTTCTGACTATGCCAGTAGTATTGATGTGTAGTTTGAAAGAAGAGGTCACAATAATGCGTTGATACATTCAGGCCTGCTCTACCGAAAGCCTCCAGCAGGCTGCCAAGATTAACGTTCCCATTCAACGCACAGCGCAATATAGTCAACTCGATACCAACTTTGACAAGATTTCTGTGCAGAGTGGATCCTCGGACCGAGCGTGGTGGGTGAACGGTTAACGTTCTGGCCTCGCATTTGGGAGGACGCGGGTTCGAATCCCCGTCCGGGCATCCAGATTTGGGTTTTCCATGGTTTCCCCAAATCACTCCAGGTGAATGCCGGGATGCTTCCTTCAAACAGGTCATGGCCAAATTCCTTCCCGTTCCTTGCCCCAGTCCCTCCCCGCCTCTAATGATCTCGCTGTCGACGAGGCGTAAGGCCCAAGCAAAAAAAAAAAAAAAATGGATCCTCGAAACCTAGAAAGGAAACTACCGCACTGAGCTAGGTAAGGTATAATATAATATCACAGACGGGGACCCGTCTCCGTATTTTCGTGCAGCTGTCCTTTATTTGCGGCGGAAGTGCTAACGGCAGAGGGAAGGAAGGGCCCGGATGAATGTTTACGTTGTAATTGCTGCGCGAGAAGCTATCAGCGGCGGCCTAATTGCAGGGCGCCCTTCTTTTGTCTCAATTAACCCTTCCTTTGCCTCCCCTGCGTCTTGCTCGGGGCTCAGCTGTAATTAGGTTTAGTCGCCTCGCGATGACGTCCTGCCCGGCACAACACTCTCGTCTCGCGCGACCAGCCAGTAATTGCCGCGTTATTGTTCTGCGCGACCTCTATTGTTGTCGTGATTGCTAATAAGTGACGCATCGATCTACTTTGTTGCAGTAATTACAAGCAGCCTCCTATGGCGGTGTCCATATTTAAAAGCCCTAACGCTCGTATGCTGCGCCAGTTGAGCGGTAGTGAGAGGTTAATTTTCCAACAAACTTGTGCCTTTTATCATGATCATGAAAACAGAGAACAGTGTTTGTGCAGCTCACAAAAAGACAAAAAAATTCAATCACAGGGACGTTTTGAGCTCGGTGAAATTAAATGAGTGATTAATATCTGATTGTACAGAGTAAAAACCTAGCAGAAATGTATAGTTAGTGACTTAGCTTCAAATCTTCATTACATAGTCTTCTTCCACTGTCGTTCAATGAATTATTGTAAAAAAATATCCGTAAAAGATGAGGGGAGAGTAAGAGGGAGACGCATAAACTTCCATATCACTGCACACAAAAATAATTTTCTATGAAATAATTCGTTCAGAATTCCTAAACGTATAATAATTCCAATCTGTTTGTGCAGAATTGTTTTTAATCTATTCATTACATCATTCGTAGATGCAGTGACTAATTTTTGTTATCTCCTTCTGTGACAGGCTTCAGCAGATTCTTATGAACGAAGTGGCATGTAATGTTGGTATGTTTCTCTACCTTTTTGATTCTTTTAAGGATGTAACTCGATTTTCAGTGATCATAAAACGCATAGTTTCGCATTTTTCAGCTCTCAATCTGGCTCAGATATTGTGTCTTCTTTTTCGTTTCAATTCAATTCACTTCTGCTATATCCCTGACAATTAACCGATTAATGCAGATGAAACAAATAGAAATAACAGTGAGTAAGGTTTATAGTATCTAGTATCTACTTGACTGATAGACGGGTGAATTCACATATATGTTTAATACATACAGAGAAAGCAGAAGACAGGTGCATAATTAATGTGGAATGAAGTACTACAGAGACGTAGAAACGATTGGAATAAGAGGTGAGAGAACATACTCAACAGATGCTAAATCAACATTCTCAAATTTCAGGAAAAACATTTAAAAATTCTGCATCTACCTCTACATCTACATCCATGCTCTGCAATTCACAAATATTTTGGTTGACAGAGGATGCTTTGCACCAAAACTAACTCTGGGCATACTAATCTGGAATAGCCAGAGGAAATAAAGAATTCATATAAGCATCAGTACGACATCTTATTTGTCTAATCTTATCTCCCCCGTCATTACGACCTAAATAAGTTGGTGGACGAAGTATTTCATTGCACTCGTAAATGAAAGAAGAATTTCGAATATTCGAAAACAAATTCAGACGAAAGCGAGGTCGTCTGTCTGTCCAATCTATGTAACAATTATGTGACTCTTTCGTAAGGGCGATACCAAGCAGTCACAAATCGAGCGGCTCTCCTCTGTACTTTCTCTAACACGTCAATCAATCAATTGCGATAAGGATCCCAAACTCCACAACAGTAAATGTGGACGCACCAGAGTATTACAAGCTATTTCGTTTGTATGAGCGTTGCAATTCTTCACAATACGACCTATGAATCTTAACACACAACGTAAATTACGTGCAGGTCCCACTTCATCTTGCCTGCTCAAACGGGTAATATTCGAGAAGGAAAGAAAGATAATTAGAAAAATAATGGAAAAGAACTGAGAAAATGAAAAAAAGCATTGAAAAATGTCTCAAATTCTAGCCGATCCAAATTTTGAAACAAAGATTTTGTGCTGGCAGAACAGTTGTATTTCTTCTAGAGTGTAAGTGTGAAGATGATAATAAAATTCGGTTACAGAAGGGATCAGTGTACGAGTGGAGGGGCGAGGTTCGAACCCGAGAAGCGGAGTTGCTCTTTGGGGGACCCCATAAAGCAGAGGAGCGCCGTGGGGCCCACTCAGGTTGTCGTAAAGGCAACGAAGGACGGCGGCCAGTGGGCCCGTGAAAGGTTAGGATCAGCCGGCGCGGCGGTGCCAACGACTTCCTTACGTCTCACTAGCGCCGGCCGGCGCACGTAAAACCAGAGTGTTACAGCTCCTAACAGGTCGAGCGTGAGATGAGGCTGGGCGAGACACCGCATACGACGCACAAATCACGTTTACCACATTACAAACATTTCGCTGTCATAAATTGTAAATATATAATGATGACTGCCAATGCAATTGATTATTTTGTTCACATGTCTTTTTATCGAACGTGTTTCACTTAATTCTGAAAAGCATTTTCAGCGATTCTTTATCTGTTAAATTTGTATTCATGATTTGTTTTACTTATACATTTTCACAAGGAAAGTATGGTATACATATTGAATTACTTACGTTTTCCATTGTTTTACATTTGTTAGTTTTTATTACACTATTTCTGGTGTCAGTGATTTTAGATACATTTCAGAGCTGCAGTTCATTTTTTTTTTTTAATTTCACTATAACGGCGCTGCATTGTGCTGTATTGCAGTGCACGGCACTGTTTATGTTTTGACTGTATAATTCTGTTCGACACTGTTTCGTTTTTGAGTATGTCTAACGTTGAGGTACCCTCAGGAATAGGGTATGGACATACCAATGAAATGGATGATTTAAGGCTAGAAAGAAAAAGGTTCCGAACAATACACAAGTGAAAAGAGAGAAACGACAAGATCAATAAAACACTTGAAGAAATGTTTTTAAACAACAGCAAGAAGTCAATAAAAAGAGACTCAACAAAGGAGCAGGCAGTAGCCTGAAAATGCAAGAGAAAAAACAGATACAATGAATAACGTTTAATCGAAAAAATTGTATTTCGGCAAGCATCATTCGTGATTATATAATGTTTTCGGGCAACTGTCCGAGTTGAAAAGGTGTTTACACACGATATTTCTACTATCGAAATACCTTGTTTGTTCTCTTGGATAGATTATATTAATTTTCCACGCTGATTGAAACTCGTTCTTGTATAGTTCATGTTGCTGCTAGATGCATCAGCTTAATCATAAGCGTCCACCAGTGTCGTACTGTTAGCGCAAGCAAGAGAAATTCTAGGTCATGAAGACATAGGTATCTCGAGAAAACATTCTGTGCCAATTCACTTGTTAAAAAGAATATTTTCTAGTTCCAGGAACGGAGTTGATTGCTTCAATTTTTTACAATTATGCTCTACTATTTAGAGTCTATGAAACTAGGTGTATGGTGGAATGTCGACTTCAGTCGGTAGTGTCAGGGTTTAATAATGTCAGCAGCATTATTTGTACATCCAGAGGTACCAGGTAACGATACCAGAGTCGCGAAGCAACCCGGTCATGAGTAATCCCAGATGGGTGAATTATTTCCGAGATGCACAGAGTACGAGCTGTTCGCGAAATGTCAGCCGCATGCCTCGCTCGACCGCTCGACCTCTGATCTTCGCCCGATGACGTCAAACCGTTCGCTGCCTGCCGCGGCTGCTCACTATCGCCTTCATAGCGATGGAAAGCTTTCACTGAAAATTGTGTTTCATACTAAGCACATCGTTCTTCCTCGGAATTCCCTTGTTATCCATATCACTCCACTGACGCACGGAAATACTTCGCTATAACATATAACAGGAGCTTCAGATTTTCAACCAGCCATTAAACTATCGATTAATGTATTGTTTCCGCAAAGTGATTCGTGAATATCTACAAAGCGCATCGCTGCGATGGTTCCAAGAATCCATTTACACAGTAAAGTTCAGTTGTGTGTTTGTAAGAAACGGGTCCCAAACTATATGTACTTCTGCATATATGTTATAAACTTCTTCAGTAACAATACTCGTTATTTGGTTATTTTAAAATTAGAAGAAAAAAGTTACTTAGTTAATAGTTTACAGTTCTGTTAAAATATATTATATAAAAAAAGAAAAATGATTATTTATTATTGGTGAGAAGAGTACAATATGATATGCGGTTTTGTGTGTTTGTTGATTATTAAGAAAGATGTGATGAACAGGATTAAGAAAATCATTCTGAACGGTTTAATAATTCAATTAGAAATAATTGACGGATTTATAATTTGCCTATGGACTCAGAAAATTGTTAACTGTGTCTGGTAAATTGTACATTTAAAAAATCCAGAGAAACGAAGGAAGTTTCCTGTAGTGTTAATACGGGTTATCTTATGTAGCATTAACATAGCACTAAAGTGGAAAATTTCCTCTGATTCTATTCATCACTATTTAAAATAAAAAGAAAAGAAATAAAATATGACATAGGCAAACAACAGATAAGTGCTTTACATGCAAAGTTACTTCGGAAAACTCAGAAAACGCGAAGATAGTTTGAAATACGTTTATACCGTAACGTCATTGAACTCGCACGATAGATTTTCATAACATGTAAATTGAAAATGACACTAGTACTTATCTTTGATCCATTTAAAATATAAATCTTTTAAGCCCAAATATGCACCATAAAATCACAAAGCTAAAGGACTCAAATGTCTTGGTAACCTAGTTGCTGATAATCATTTATCATCAAAACAAGTTAATGAGTAATGCTGTCGTAAATTAGACGTAGTAACGGAAAGATTCAATACAATGGCTTCCATTGTATTACAAGCAATAATCTTAATGGGTTGGTCTATTTCACTCATAAACTTCTCATTTAATTACAACACTGTTTTACTAAAACGGAGAAGGTTTGGATTTAACTATAATGCAGGAAATGGGGGACAATTTGTAAAAGTAGAGCTCAATATTCGCTTTCTATTCTTTGTCAATAGAAATGGGTTTGCTTGGCCATTGCCAAGTCACAGCTGCCTACCGTCAAAGACATTCTTCCTCGGTACTGTGTTCTAGGACCGCTGAACCT
Organism: Vandiemenella viatica; assembly: GCA_031002005.1. NCBI lineage: Eukaryota > Metazoa > Arthropoda > Insecta > Orthoptera > Morabidae > Vandiemenella > Vandiemenella viatica. The sequence continues at coordinate 91,393,041 of JARYHS010011408.1, forward strand.
CTTCAGCGGCCTTGTAAACACTAGAGAAACGTAGGGTCGTCTGAACTCCAATTTCGACGTGGCTCCTCTAAATTACAACCATCATAAATAATAACCGTGACAAAGAAACAGCAAAATAGATTGTTATGTAACGGGAGTTCCTTCTCTTGAAAGATATTTAATATGTGGTCATTTGAATACAGTTACATTTTATTATTTAAAAAAAAAAAACACATATTAACCTTTCACGATCAACAAATTGATTCTGCGGACTCCCAAAACCAATTCCTGATTTGATGAAGGAATGGATTGGACGATAAGTAAACAATTACTCTTTTAAAACAAGATTATTTAAAAGTTTTTTTCTACATACATCTGGAATAATAATTTTAATATTCTTCTATGAGTGATATACCCATATCCGAGTGCAGGTGGCTAATATTGGGGACGTTTATCCTTCCACAGCAACGTCCCGGGCAGTTGAAACGTGGGTGGTTTCTAGTTGCTTACCCCAATGTGACAGTGTCCATAAGTGTTATTGCCAGATTGTATGATCAATATAGAGTGTTGTTTCCGTTGTGGATGAGAGCTGAAAGAAAGAAGACACCAAGGAAGCCACCAGATATAACGTTCCCATCCTACGTATGAATCACCACCAACAGTATGACCTCTCTCCATACCCACTGTGGAGAGGTTTGAGACTTAACTCAGGATTTGGGCGCACAATCTGGTGATTATTAATTGTGCACCATCATATTTCCTAGGCTTCTCACCATACCCTGATGATGAAAATTTCTTTTACCATCAGGACTCCAAACAGTTAACCCCGTGTCAGCGACGGACACCATCACAGTGTCGCAAACTCGCAACCAACTGAGCCAACGAGAAGGATTAGTTTTAATTTCAAAACTTTGTGTTGTCACCTAATATATTTAAAGAAAAACTGAGAGATTATCTTATTGGCAACTCCTTCTACTCCATTCAAGAATTTGGACAATATAATTAATTGTATTCAATATGACTTTTGCAAAACTCAGTTGTAAAAATTTATGTTTATTTTATTCTCTTTATTTTTCTTTGTAGTATATAATTGTTTTTACTATGATTATGACTCATATTGTATGTATATTAACCATGACAAGTTTCACATCCCAGAGGTGCTTCCTCAGCAGGGATCCATGAAACAAGATTGATAAATAAATAAAATATATAAAATAGAAAATGAATTATAAAAATTCTTAAGCTCAACATAATCTGTACAATGGTGTTGCTAGAATATCACACTTTATTTCTATTTTTTTTTCTTATATTCTTTGCCGGTGATATACAAAGGTCCAATCATTGATAAAACTGATAAACAGAGTAGCTACTATTAAATTTCAGCAGCACAAAGATATTCTGCGAAGCAATATCATAATGAGATTATAACACTGTTGTGGAAGAAAAGTCAATCTCTAAGGCGTTATTTGCGAAAAAAAAGTACCATTCAAAACTGCTAACACCACAATTTCTAATCCACGGATGATGGCGTTATGAAAAGGAAATTGGATTAACTGCTCAAACTCCTAATTTCGTTTAGTTACTGCTGTAAAGCTTCCCAGTTACTTCGTTACACAGAGAAATGTCGTATGATGCAACAACATTTGCCATTTTTACATGATGTATAGTTTTATTTACTGTTGTAGTATAAAGAGGTCACGGGGCGTGGTGGGTGAGCGATAATACTGTTGCCTTACTTTCAGCAGCAAATCACGGTACGAGCATCTGGATTTGGATCTTCCATGGTATCCTCAAATCATTGCAGGCGAATGCCGGGATGGTTCCTCCAAACGGCTATGGCCAAATTCTTCTGCTTTCCTTGTCCCCAGTCCTTTCCTATCTCTAATGATGTCAATAAGGCGTAAAGCCATACGACAGAACAATGTGGGCGCATTAAAATTCATCTGGATATATTAATAAATTCAATTACGAAGGGTATTGCCAGTGAACGTATTGACAGATTTGAAACCAAAACATCTCAAGTACTAATGATAGCGATTCTTGGCTAGGATACTAGTTTACTTGTACCATGCGCAGGAGATTCACACAAATCAAAATGTCAGTTGTCTTAGAACGTCTATTGTGAGGGGTCTGTTGGCTCAGAACTGAATAAGTCTTGCTGAACATCAAAATAATCCAGGACGCGCCTATTTTTTATGCGCTTTTATAATACCCTCCACCTGTAGGAAGAATCATATGTATTATTTCTATTAGGTATTTTTTTGTCACAAGCCTGTATCTTCCTTCATACTTAACCGAAATCAATGAATGAGGTGTCATTTTAAAGCTTATGGTCGCCACTTCGGTCACACCATATTTTAAGGAATGAAGTTTTCGGAATTCGACCCTTAAAGGGCAAAAATGTCAAAATTTCTAAAATGCTTTTTTTGTATCTCGAGCCATTTATCTCCCTGGATATCTAACCAAAATCGATAAATGAGGTAGGATTATGAGGAGTAATGTCTCATTTTTGTGAAATCATATTTTATGAAAGAATGTTTTTGGAATTCAGCCCTTAAAGGGAAAAAGTATAAAATTTTCTATAACGCATTTTTGTGTCACGAGCGAATTATCTCCCTCAATATCTAACCGATATAGATAAATGAGGTATCATATTAAAGAATAAGGTCTCCGCCATGGTAACATTATATTTTAAGAAAGGAGCTTTTCGTAATTCGACCGTTAAAGGGCAAAAATGTTAGTTTTTGTAAAATGCGTTTTTTTATATCTCGAGCCATTTATCTCCCTGGATATCTAACAAAAATCGATAAATGAAGTAGGATTATAAGAAGTAATGGCTCAGCATTGTGAAATCATATTTTAAGAAATAATGTTTTTGGAATTCAACCATTAAAGGGAAAAAGAATAATTTTTTTATTACGCGTTTTTGTGTCACGAGCTATTTATCTCCCTTAATATCTAACCGATATAGATAAATGAGATATCATATTAAAGGCTAAGGTTTCCGCCGTGGTAACATTATATTCTAAGAAAAGAATTTTTCGTAATTCGACCCTTAAACGGTAAAAATATCAATATTTTTAAAATACGTTTTATGTCTTTCGAGCCTTTTATCTCCCTTGTTTTTTAACCAAAATCGATAACTGAAGTAGGAGTATGAAGAGTAATGACTCAGCTTTGGTGACATTATATTCAACCTCACTTTTCACATAATTTTTTTCGCGAAATTTTCGCACGGGTCGTCTAGTTCATTCTATATTTCCAATTCGGTGTAGAAGTGTTCATCTCCTTCGATTTTTTGTAGTACCGGCTAGATTAAGCTGACATGAGAATGACGGATTTTGTGCCCAATTAAAAATCTAACTCTTAGCTGGCTGAAGTACTCTTCGAATCTCAAGTCCCATCATTCCATGTACCCGTTTGTTAATTACTATTTTCTTAGCTCATCGTGGAAATTCCTCATAGTTCTTCACTACCTGAACAGGTACGATTAAAAATTTACAACCTTTTCAGTAAGCAGCGCAGCACATTCGAATTCAGTACCCAGTAGAATTTCTTTTGAATGGAGTCTATTGAGGTTGTATGCTAAGCGACTTGCGAGGGAGCCGTCGGCGTTTGGACAGCGCAGCCGCCCGCTGGTTGATTAGTCGGGCAGCCGGAGGTCGCTAAGTGGTCTCATTACCGGCTACGCCCCCGCACGTGGCCAGAATTCACCGCACGCCTGGCCCAAGTTTACCTCTACACGCGCCCCTTCGATTATTGATGACGGAATTTTAATTTACAGCCAGTGGTTATGTCTGACGTTCGTGAACAAAGGGGCAATTTGGGGGCTTGAACTTGTGAAGGCGTACCTCTCTGTATTGCCATTCAACTGATTTTTTCAGCTATCCGCCCAGTTTATCCACTATGTTCCAGTAGCTATACGCAACTATCAAACATTGGAAGAAGGGTAATGTCTGATAGGTATCTGTCTGTTGCAATGGTCCTAGATTCGTCGTAGCCAAGTAGATATCACTGGCCTAGGTTTCTCAGAACGACAGCTTTCTAAATGATGCAAGAATACCAGATTGTGAATTCATCCCTGCCCAACAGACACACGAAAACAGAATTCAATTGAAAACATACATGACCCCAGGGAATTTGAAACGAAGTGAAATTTCAATTACCATTATGCGGTCTTGGCCTTTCCTTAATAATGTTATTATTAATTATTAATTATCTGTGAAAAATATAATTTTATTTCAACGGCCTTTGATGGGATTTTCCCTTTTTATTCAAGCGTAATACGCATAATTTGCATCAAGTTTTTCGTATAATTTTATCATCCTATGGCAGAGTTTTCATAAAAATCGTCGGGAACAGAAAGATGTGGACAGTAAATTTTCTTGAAATATATCATGTTATCATGGAATTCATACTCTGTAACTTCGCAGCTTAACAACAAGTTTCGTGTGCTAAATTCTTAATCGCTTCAATATAAGTGTAAACACACTGCACAATACCGTAAAAGACGACAGCTCATTGTAATGTGTCTAGTCGCTCTCTGGCTTGACCTGAGCTCATCAACATTCCATGTTCACTCATATTGATCTCCCAGACCTAATAATTCCAACCCCGATGGCTTTCAGTCTTCAAGTAACACGACGCCTATTTTATACAGTGTAAGGTTGGTATATTATTCCCAGTGATTGGTTTGCATTAACCTATCAGTTTTAATACAGGCGTTTTTGGCCCAGCCAAATCTCAAGTTCTCCCACATCACAAAGAACCATGGTAAATAGCTCTCAAGCAGCACCCCAAATCACGTTACTGAGTTTTAAAAATATCGTTTTTAAGCACCATTAACACTTGCTCTCAATGACGTAGACTAGTCGAAGGCCAAAGTTACAGCACCTAGCACAAAGCCTAATGGACAAACCGCTAGTGACAGCGCAGCCAAACAGTCGCTGATTTTTGTACGTCTGTCTGAGTTCCTATCATAGCGGAGGACTAAGTTGGATGCCTTAATAGTCATCAATCTGACCAGTGTCTATCGCAATTCTACATATTCTTTCACGCCATCACTTTCCATAAAAGCTTAAAAATAAACACTTCAGAAGCGCTTATACAGTAGTGACGTTACCCCGGTTAATTCCGGGAATAGTTTCATTGAGTAATTGCGTAAAACATCTTTTGGTATTTTTGCAGAGATTTGACTAGAGTTGGTTGAAAAAATTATTTCCGTGTTAACAGAGAGACTGTCATCGTTTCCTTTTTCACTGTATGCTACGCTGCTCCCCATCGTCCCAGAAGTATTAATTCATGCCACGAAGGACAAAAAATTATAAATGAAACGGGGACTTAAATTTAAACTTATGACTTACAAAAGTGTATTACATTCACTCTACAATAGTAATAAGGAAGGTTCTGAAATAATAATAATACCTGGAACCATGCGAAACTACAACACTGTTCAGCTGTCAAGCTGTGTCAGAGGTGAAGGTAGGGTTAAGGGCCAATGAAAACCCACGACGAGACAAGGAATCGAACTGGGGACCTTCCGATCTGAGCGACGAGACCTACGAAGCCAATTATTTTAGTATGTTTCAATATGCAGGATAGTATATGTTTTGTATGACAGCTGGTAGGAAGAGGAAGGGGTCTCTCAAAGTACTGGTGGAGTAGACGACGCTCGCTGCTCGATGAAGTGGCTGTATCGATTGGTCTGCTGGCCAACAGTGGACACTTGCGGCGACAGCACTCGGGGAGGGGAGAGATTCGTGACACTGACAGCGGCGCGTAACAAAGTACCCCACACAGGTCACTGACCCCGCACGTGGGGTCGCATTCCTAACTATCCACCTCCTAAGCAACATAACACGATGGTAGAAAAATCTAAAAATTAATGAACGTCAATGGCACAAGAATCACTTAATTTAAATGCGAAAGAGCGCACGCTTCAGTGACAATTTCCCTGCACAACCATTTTCCCCATTTCTTGTACCCGCCTACTTTTACGTTCTACGAATTACAATTTTATATTTCCTCAGAGTCTTTGGCAAATTATTTATAACTTCCCTTGGTAATTTATTCCAAAACCCCGACTGCCTCAAATATGAAACAAAATTTTCACATACCCTTATACCTGAAATCGAGTGTCAGCTTGTGGTCACAATCATTTTTTCTCTTCTGTGTACCATTCTTAATTCTTCCACCCGTATTTTCCATCTCACCATCAACATACGCCTTGTAGTATCCTAGCGCTCTCTTCTACCTCCTCCTGTCTTCTAGTAAATCGTATTAAATTCTTGTAGAGATGCAGATATTTTTGTTTGTAATTAATAATTATCTCATTTTAGACAGATGGATAGACGAACTAACATGCAGCATACAAACTAAAACATGTTGCTAAAATTTCACTTTGAAAATTTTTCCTGAAAGAATTAAAGTTATGGTATTTAGAAGAACAGAAACAATCAGTGTAAACGTTTTAATAAATTACAATATTGTAGAACAATGTGAAACCAGTAGAATGTAAATTGAAGTAGATAGATAAAAAAAGACTTGTCTGCTCGCTGTTTTCAATTTTTGTTTGTTTAATGGGCAGATACGTATTTGGGGAATAAATGTGGTACGATACCTTGAGACACGAAAATGAAACTGTTTATCATATGTTTCTAAAACACTAATAAGCAACAGCTACATATATTCGACACATAGAGCGTATGAGAGCTGATTTCTCAGTCACCCGTTAGACCCGGCAGAAAATGAAAGCTATTGTACCAGTCGCCATCAACATCTTCGATGCTCATATTCTCTAATCTCTCCTCATAATATATCAAATGATACAAATTTTTAGGCATTGTTCCATTTGCCGATCAGTCGGAGGCAGCCAACTTAAGACTTTTAAAATAATTCATTATTAAGTTTATGAATACGAAGCACTTTTTTTATAAATTCAGGATTTGCAAATCAAAAAATAAAAGATTTAACTATTGCGGGAATCAACTAGAAGTTCTCGATTTCTGATTCATTAAACACAGAGGGAAAGGAAGGTATGTTATCCCTGTTTCGTAAAAATTCAACAGGAAAATCAACTAGAATTCTGCATGATGGGAGTATAAGATTTCATAACGTCTTAAACATATATCACGTTATAATGTGGTTTTCTGCCTTTATAGCCCTCTCGAGTGTGATAAGCTTGTTGTTTCTTACATGAGCCAAAGTCATTCAACATTTGGTATTTTCAAATCTCGTGATTCAAGACTTTTTACGCTGTTCAGTAGATATAACTTACTTTCTCTACCTATCATTTTCATTTCGGAAATGTGTATTGTATTCGATTTTATATGGATGTTTTCTGTCTGTAAACCTTAAACACTGATTCTTTGAAGCGTATACGCGAATTATTTTTCAACAATTGGTTAAGGTTTTTTAAAAAATTTTTTGCTGTCATCAATCTTTCGACTGGTTTGAAATCCTCCATCCCTTCCTATCTTGTGCTAACCTCTTCATATCTACATATTCCCTACAACCCACGTCCTCAATTATCTGCTTCATATACCTGTATTCTAATCTCTGTCTTCCTCTACAGTTCTTACCTTCGACTGTTCCCTCCACCAGCAAATTAACCCATCCAGCATGTCTCAAAATATGACCACCAGCCTGTCTCTTCTTTCTGTAAGCTTCTTCCACAAACTTCTTTCCTCACCCATCATCTCCAAAACTCGTTCATTTCTTACTTTGTCTGTCCACTTAATTTTCAGCATTCTTCTGTAACACCACAATTCAAATGCTTCAATTACTATCGTAAAGTGCTGTGCTCCACACACAGAGTTTTAAAAAGTACTTTATAATTCCTAGATCAATATTTGAAACTAAAAGATTTCTCTCTTTCATGAAGGCTTTTTTTGCTAGTGCTATTCTGCTTTTAACATCATTCTTGCTTCAGCCATCGGTTGCAATTTTGCTTCCTAAGTAACAGAATTCACTTAATTTTCCAATTGCATCCGATCCTATTTTTAAATTTAATCTCCTAGTATTGGTATCATTTCTGCTATATTTCATCACTTTAGTCTTGCTTTGAATTATATTCAGTCCAAAATCTTCCTTCAGTATTTTGGTCATGGCATTCAGTAATTTCTCAATATCCTCAGCCCTTTCTGCTAACAAGACAATGTCATCAGCAAATCAAAGCATACTGATTTTTTCTCCCTGAACACTTATGCCACATGGAAATTTTTTCGTTTACTTTCTTTATTGCTTCCTCTACATGCAAGTTTAATATTAACGGGGATAGACTACAACCATGTCTCACGCCCTTTTTAACTGATGCTAGTCTCTCATGATTCTCCACTTTTATTACAGCCACTTGATTCTTATATAGTTTATACAGTATTCTTCTATCTCGATACTTTAGACCTAACTTCTTTAAAATTTTGAACATCTTGTCCCACCTATAGCTTATAGCTTTTTCTAAATCAACAAATGCCATAAAAGTATCTTTTTTTTTTTTATCCGCCTTTCAAGTATTAATCTTAAAGCCAGAATTGCTTCCCTTTTGCCGCGATTTTTCCTAAACCCAAACTGATCTTCACCTACTATGTCTTCTACTATCCTTTCTACTCTTCTGTATATTATTCTGGTCAGTAATTCTGAAGCATGTGATGTTACACTAATGATGCGATAATTCTCACATTTGTCGGCTTGTGTTTTCTTCGGAAGTGTGTAGATGATATTTTTGTTAAAATCAGTTGGAATTTCTCCTGTGTCATAACTTTTTGATATCAGCTTGAATAATCTTTCGATTCCTTCTTCTCCTAGGGATTTAAGAAGTTCTGCAGGGATCTCATCAATTCCAACAGCCTTATTTGCTTTCAAGTCATTCAGAGCTTTATTAAATTCTGTCCTCAAAACAGGATCTCCTAAGTCATCAATGTCGACATCGCATTCCTTTTTTATTACGCTATTATTCAAGTCGTCCCCATCATACAGTTTCTCAATGTATTCCTTCCATCGGTTAGCTCTATCGTCTGAGCTTAAAAGAGGTTTCCCGTCGGCAGCCTTAATTTTCACATCTCTTTTCTTCATTTCTCCAAAATTCTGTTTGATTTTCCTATATGCAACATCTACTTTACCTACGACCATTTCCTTTTCTACTTCTTCACACTTTTCTTGTAGTCATTTTTCTTATGCTATTTTGCATTTCCTGTTTATTTGATTTCTAAATTGCCTGTATTGCTGTCTTCCTGCTCCATCCTGAGCATTTTTGTACCTTCTCCTCTGATCTATCAGTTGCAAAATTTCTTCTGTGATCCACGTTTTCGGGCAGCTCGTTCCCTAAAGCCTAATGTTTCTTTGCCAGTTTTCATTATTTCAGTCTTTAATGCATTCCATTCACCCTCGGTTGAGCTCCTTTCAGAGTTACTTCTTAGACCCAAGTCTATCATTTCTACACATTTTTCTTTCGTACTAGACTGTTTCAGTTTATTCACTTCCAGACTGTTCTGCTTATGCTGCTTCCTTATTCACTTGAATTTCAGCCTGCACTTCATCACTATCACATTATGGTCAGAGTCAATGTCTGCTCCTGGGTACGCCTTACAGTCTAGAACTTAATTCCTGAATAGTTGTTTGACCATTTCCTGAATCGTCGTTTGACCATGATATAATCTAACTGCTATCTGCCTGTATCACCAGGACGTTTCCAGGTATATATCCGTCATGCATGGTTCTTAAATAGTGTGTTCGCCACTACTATCTTACATCTTTCACAAAATTCTAACAACCTGCTTCCTCGCTTATTTCTTTCTCCTAGACCAAAGCTTCCTATAGTATTCCCTTCTTTTCCTTCTCCCACTATCGCATTCCAATCATCCATGATTATTAGATTTTCCTCCCCCTTCACATTCTTCAATTTCGGTGTACATTTTCTCTATTTCTTCGTCATCTTCCTGTGACGTTGGCGTAAACACTTGTACTAATGTGGTTGGAACGGGCTTAGTTTCTAACCTCATCAAAATAATCCTGTCATTAAACTGTTCATAATAACTCACCCGTTTCCCTACTTTCTTGTTCATTACAAATCCTACACCAGTGACTCCATTGACAGCTTGTTTGCTAATTATCCTGTGTTCCCCAGATCAGAAATCCTGTGCGTCCTTCCATTTAATCTCACTAATCCCAACAACATCTAACTTAAGTTGTTCCATCTCCCTTTTTAAGTTTTCTAACCTACCTGCCCTATTGTGGCGTCTAACATTTCTCGCTCCGACTCTATCCATTCTGATGACTCCTCCCTGAGCAGTTCCCACCCGGATATCTGATTGAGGGACTATTTTACCTCCGGAATATTTTACCCAGGAAGAAGCCATCATGATATATGTAATTTGAGAGGATTACATGTCCTCGGGATACCCTTTGGGTCTTTAATGCAGTGATATGCCGTTCCTTCTGCATCCCCATGCCGTGGATCATTTCTGATTCATCCGCCATTAGGGTCCGTTTCCAACCCCAAGGGCAAGAGGGTCCCCTGAACCACTCCCTGCTCTTCCGCCCTCCTATCAGTGGCCGTTGGCAAGCAATGGGCGACTCCTTATACCGGGAATCATTAAGTCGCCAGAGCCTCGTCCTTGCAAACAGGGTGCACCACGTGAAGTAGAGGTTGACATTTGGTTGGAAAAGGCTAGTATAGTCTCTCCCAAACCCTTATACCCCTGGTTAAGGTTATACTGTAATAAAACAATCTTCATTAAGTTACGAGGTCGTTTCAAATTAGTTTCATGTTAAAAACAATTATGATTTTTCGCACTCTCCCCAGCAACAGAAGTGAAAAATTGTTAGGTAGTTATATGTAATATTTCATTCAAAACATTTTTTTAAAATTGAATTAAAGTAAAAATAAACGATATATGGTTTCTTGTTAATGTAGAAACGGTTAATAAGTAAAGCTAAAACAGAATTTTTTTGATGTAATTCTTAAAGTCTATAAAGCAAAGAGAAATATTATTTATTTGAATAGGATATTATGCTTTTGTTCAGATGTAATGACGATGGTTTGATACTATTAAATATCCGTATTTAACAAGATAAATAGTAATTGGTGGTTTGATTTGTATACCCTAAAGATTATACCACATGCCTAAGGCGATAAAAAACATGCTAACAAGTAAATTCAGAAGAATAGCAGTTAAACATTAAGCAAAAAAATAATTCGTAACACAAATTAATTGTTAAGACACATATTCATTCTTGCACTTTGTTCTTGTGCAAAATTTTTTAGAAACGCGGCCCACCCAGAAGGAAATAGAGAAAGTTTGATTCCAGTTAATTATTCCACTGCTCTGCTTCATCAAAAAGTTGAGTGTAAAAATTCTCTATCTATACCTATAGTAGATACAGTTTCTACTTGTCAACGACAATATATGGCATCATATAGGAGTAATGTCTACCGCATATTGACTTATCTTTTGAGAACGATATTAACATCCTTAAAATTTGTCTGCACAGCTGCAGGATTCGATATGTCATCTAAATATGCAGACAGCCCTCCGGTTATTATTAATATTAAAAGAATTGGAGCATTACATGGAGACAAATGTTGCACTGAATATAGTAAACTTTTGTCTTCATTTACAGTAACAACAGATATACTCAGAGACTGTTCAATAATGACCATAACTTAGCCTGGTGGCGAAGTCATCCAGGATATTTTACTCAGATATTTTCTTCACTTTTTATATTTTCATATTGTCGGTATTTGAGAAATTAATAATTAAACGGTGTATTGTTGCATTTTCCACTTATCATACCGTGAAGGTGAAAAGTAATTATTCTACATCGCGGTTGCAATTGCTAGAAGGAGATAGGTCTACGTGACTGGAATGAAATTTGTTCAACAGATTAGGGATATGAAAATACATAAATGATTAGAGTTACAGAACTGTACAGCGTTCTGACAGTGAGAATTCAGAACGGTTTGAAGCCATCACTTGTTGCAATCGGAGCTCTTTGACACAGTGGCATGGAATGAAAGAGGACCTGAATATGACGCCACGCGGTTGGCAGGTGCGTCCACAAGACATCGGCAGAGGTTGCAAGAGGCCCAAAACCAACAAGTTGCCGACCGACCACACCCCAGACAAGTTCGTAGGCGACATGTGAGGCGAACGTGCAGACCAGGGAAACAATGGTATCCATCGTTCCTAGAAGAAAGATTTTACATTCCTCGCCTCATGCATCCGGGTGGCCATCACACCGTCGACGCAGACGTGTCCAGTCTTTCAAACACTGTGGACGAAGTTGTTATTGTCATCCCGTGTTGTGGCTAGAAAGTGTGAATCCAGTGCCCGCACTTAGCTGTTCAATCACACACGCAATGTCAGGATACGACAAACCAGTTTCCCGGAGACCAATCCTTTTTCATTTTTCCAACCACGAACTCTATGATGATATTACATCTTTTGACGTTAACCAGACATACAAGCAGTTTAATGTAATCTTGGTTGTCCGGGTTGAACAGCGTCAATTTGTTGAAACCTAACGTTTCGGCCATCATTTTGTGGCCTTCTTCAGAGTACTGTCACGGCTGGAACTGCTGCCGCCTATATATAGCTCCCGAAGAACGCGCTAGCCGTTTGGAGTGACGTCACTCAAACTACCGACGCCAGCGTGGACGCCAGCGCTGGCGTCGGTAGTTTGAGTGACGTCACTCCAAACGGCTAGCGCGTTCTTCGGGAGCTATATATAGGCGGCAGCAGTTCCAGCCGTGACAGTACTCTGAAGAAGGCCACAAAATGATGGCCGAAACGTTAGGTTTCAACAAATTGACGCTGTTCAACCCGGACAACCAAGATTACATTGACAACGACCGCGGAAGTCTGCGCACCCACATACAAGCAGTTTATTTCACATTTCCACTTCTTTTGGAGGCTCTGCACCGACTGAGCTTGGCGCAACATTGATCTGTCCAGTCACACAAAGGAGAGAGCTGCTGGGCCTATGTGAACGCCACTTATGCACATGATAACCATTTAACAACCCATTAGGCCTTATTCAAGCCAGTCAGTTTAGCTTTTGCGACTAATGCCAGGGATTAACAATTCTTCCTTAACTTCCCACTAGGTTTACCATCCCCAAATAGCTATGGGCAGGGCATTCCACCTGTATTTACTGTAGTGCCGACGACCAACCTCAGCCACTGTCGCTGCGGCACCTTCGATCCCGTTCGGTTGATTGCGGCTCTCCCCACTACATATTTTCAAGAGAGGATGACAACTATCTAATCATCTGGCTGATTGATGCGGTCATCCTGGGTTCATTACGTCGTCGCTTGCGTAAAACCGCTGAGTGTCTTAATCTACTAGGTGGGTCATCGACTCGCGATCTTACACATTCTTTCCAACCCCGATTATAGTCCCTGTAGCAACTGACCTAGCTTTCTATAATACTTTGTAAAAGTTTCTATAATTTCCTGTAAATCCCTAAATCCTTGGTTTACCACAAGTGTATTTGGTGTAAAAATTGTTTCCAATCCTCCTTGATAAACCATCTCTTTGCGAGGCTGAAATAAATTTTGATTTTTCTGATTAAATGGACAGGCAAGTCAAGTTGATAGTGTGGCACTAAATCTTTTAAAGGTCTTTGACAGAGTGAGCCATAAAATAGTGCTAAATAAGATAAAAACTATTGGAGCTGAGAAAAAAGTGATTTGCTGGCTGAAAGAATTCCTAAAAGGTAGAAAGCAAAAAGTTAGGGTAGGAAATGCAATATCAAAAGAAGTAGAAGTGAATATGGGAGTCCCACAGGTTAGTGTATTGGGACCATTTTTATTCGTTATTCTAATGAATGACTGTATTAATGGTTTACTGTCAGAGATTATATTGTTTGCAGATGACATAATGTTATATAAAAGGATCAAAACAATAGAAGACTGTAAACAGCTGCAGGATGATCTAGATAGGATAACTGGCTGGGTGAGTCAACATGGGATAAAGATAAATGCAAAGAAGACTCAGCTTATTAGGCACACAGATAAAAAGCTAAAGGTTGATTATGATTATAAAGTGGGGAAGAAGCTACTTATTGAAGTCTCGAAATATAAATACCTTGCCATTACATTTGATAGCAAACTTAACTTGGCAGGACACATTGGACAGGTAATAGGGAAAGGGTTCAAAATCATTCACCTGTTGGAAAGAGTTATGAGAGGATGCACTTGAGAAGTAAGGAAATTGGGGAACTAAACTTTGGTCAGACCACTGCTGGAATATGGTGGTGTAGTTTGGGATCCACATTTTGGATATCAAAAACAGGAGTTGGAGGGGGTGCTGAGGAGGGCTGCCAGGTTTGTCTACGGAAATTACCGCAGAACACAATCGATAACTAATATTATAAAGGAGCTGAAGTGGGATTCATTGGAGGATAGAAGGAGGGTGAAGAGAGTCGTGGGAGTGTACAAAGCCTATAGCATACTGGTGATGAAGCATGGGAAGATAATGGTGGGGAATTAAGAGAGGTGATTGGAGTGTAAGGTTGACCATGACCACAATCATATCAGTGTGGGAAAATTTTCTTTTATAGGAAAGGGAGTGATGGGCTGGAATAAATTACCAAGAGATGTGATGAATAACTTACTGGAAACACTGAAAGAATTTAAAGTAAAAAATAGTAGAGGGCAAAAGTAGGCTGGAAGGGGAAAGGGAGGGGTGTAGGGAGATTGTCACCGGAGCGGGTGTTCCATCGCAATTTTATCAATTATATAGATATCTGTAAGCTTACTAGATGTGTTTTGTACCAATCAGTGGTGAAGATAGCTATTAATACCAATTACTGGTTGATTTGGAGCTATTAAAACAATTAAAAAAAACTAGAATTATTACATAGTTGTAACTGTGACTTTTTGATAAGGCTAAGGTTTTGTCTCCAAAGAACATTTACATTACCAATATCATTTACTCAAGAAGGCACTCAGTAGTTCCCGTTTTGTTGCTCCCGGCATTTCAATATACTCTCTTATCGAAAAGAGAAAACATTGTTCCAACGTCGTGTGTCTGAATACCTGTGTTAGTGAAGACGGCAGAGGGCAGACAGAGGCGCTCACGCGATGCGTGTCTTCCTGGCGTCAGCGCGCACGTGCCAGGGTTGCTGGAAGAGTCACGTATCACGAGGGGAGAGACGAGCAGGCAGCCTATGCTGCAGGAGCAGGCGGACCCTGCTGGGAACAGGCTGTGAACAAAATAAAACACATCCTAAAACAATAACATTCCACACAATTCTGCCACGTCTTCCGTGGAGATACATCCGAAATGTTAAATAGTTTTATGCAAGTGTGACGTTTCTTCATTTCTGAAGTTTTCTGCAATTCAGTAGCTATTATTTCACTTCGGAGCATTATTTTAGCATCACACCTTAGTGAAATTTACTGCCAGCGATAAGAAAATAAATCTTTCTAGTAGTTAAATAAAATAGATATTGTCAGGAACTACTATTGGGGAATAAAATTTTGCTAGATTTACAAATAAAGAATACTATGATCAGAGACATTAAATCTATGCGTTAAATCTCTGGGTAACCGATGTCTGCTAGAGTTTCGATAGTCTCTACACTATAAATACGAGAACAATTGGTCACAACACCAGTCTTTAGCAGACTCAGCGGGAGGCTAGTCCCCTGAAGAAGACCATAGGCTTTGATCGAAACGTCTGGAAAAGGAGGATAGTTTGGACGCATCGTAAATATCGCGAAGATTTTTATAATATCATGACGTTTGCGAAAACTACAAAATCTTTTATCATCCACCCCTGGTATTACCACAATGCACGTACAGTCTTGCAAACATATCATGGCGTTTAATATCGCTAAACTTTGCATTAATCCGGCGTAAGAGGTTGATTGTAGATTCTAAATAGGGAGAACTAAGGATTTCGTTGTTCAAATTTCTCGGCCCTATGTGAAAAATTCGGTGGAATGTCCTATGGTGGGTACCACCCCACACAGAACTCTATCCCGTCAAGCTTAGGATGCGTATTTTAAAATTGAGCTCCGGCAGCATCTGGTAGTGAAGCCGGCAGAAATTAAAAGCTAAATTGACCGAATGACATGTTAGTCTGTGTAGCTATTACCGTACAGTAGTTCATTTTGAATGATTACCGATTCCGAAATAGTCAATGTATTGTATCAAAATTCACAGACCCTAGCAGTCCTGAAGATTTTCTGAAATAAGGTCGGAATCAATATATTCGATAGTAATAATCGACTTCAACATTTCGGTACTATATCGCTTGTTATTATGTTAACAAAAGTCTTAAATCCAAAGAAGGTATACATATTACTATATGCGCTTTACGTGGCCCAAACCGGTATAACGAATTTCAGCGTTGCTGCTCATTTCAACTGTAAAACACGTGTTTTCAAACACAATTAAAACCGAAACCTTACCACAAGCAGATACAAAAGGAATTTTGGTATACTTTTTTCAATAACAAACGTCTTAGAACAGAAGCATGTAGTGGACTGGTACGTTAGGCAAATTAATTGCTTACGTTGCATAATTTAAATCACCACCTTCCACTACCTTCTGCAAAGCATATATAATAATTTCAGAAAACAGAGGTGAAACTTCTGATTTTAGAACGTGAAAAGATCCTAAAATTATGGTTTATTTGGTGCTCATGAATGCTTACAGACATAGGTATATTTATCGTTAATCTTAAACATCTGTCTGTGCAAAATAAAACTCAACGCAATACCTCGTCTTACAGTTGGGAAATAGCAAACAAACGATTATCGTTAGTTGAAGGTAAGAAATTGTAATACAGTTACATGAACTTTACAAAGATTTACAAATTTTGTATCTAACTGAAGCAAAAACTCTGAGAGCGAGTCTTATTTTTACAGTGACAACAAGAAAACATCAAATATGACTGGATTTTACAGGGCACCAGGGAATTAATTTGTTCCCACAAAGAATGGTTATTGAAACTTTCCAAAGTCTTTCAATTCAAGACAGAAAAAGAATAAAAAATAACCCACCTTTTAGATAAAACTAGCTCGAAAATTTATGACTGGTGGCACAAGAACTCTTACTCATTAGACCGTTAAAAGGCGGTCTCCATGATTAGTCGGAGTACACATTGTTTCGTGGACGAATAATTACCGTGTCTGGCTGCACGAAGCGTCACAACAAAGGTGTTATCGTCACTCAGACTTCGCATCTGCCTAGGTACTGCAAAACTCTCGTCATGTCAACAGGCATATGTGATAGCATCGAGCGGTCTTGGCGCTAAGTCATCCAAGCCTCCAGAACGGAATCACCAACACTGCTTTCGCAAGTAGTGGCCAGTCCGCTCGTCCTGATAGAAGTCAAGTCTTCTCGCTCTTCAAGAAGGTTTCTTCTATTCGTTCCTATTCCACGCTCATATTCTCCTCGGCGTGTATCATGGAAATACAAAATTTATAAATTTTCCAATCTCGTGAGGAAAGAAACACACCGGATTAGTTTCGCGAAAGTCTCCCTCCTTTTTTGGAGAAACCTTTGCCTCTGATTTGCTAACAGTCTTCGGGTGCTATTGGTATTTCTCGGGAGGACGCGCAGGTATCATTTTTCCCACGATACACCGAGCGAACGAACCCATCCAAGTGTCCATCCTTTCTACCGGTATTACTGTCGCCTCGCTAGCGATAAGCTCCCGCTTTTGTCTAGGACTACCTGGGTTGACAGACACACCCGTTTAATTCAGACTCCTCTCAGGCTAACAGAACCTCTCTTAGCTCTACGCGGCTTCCTGTCTCCAACTCGATAAAGGATTTCCATTTATTTGTTATGTTTGGGGAAACTGAACTCAATAATAATTAATTTAAATTTGTTGGATATGATCCATATTCGTCATCTTGCTACAAGCATAAAATGTAATAACTCCTAGGAATTATAATCTTGTACTCAGTTTTCTTAGCTTCTTCATCAAAAAAAGTTGTTGGTTTCGTACGTAACCAATTGTGCAATACTTCGTGGTTTTAAATTTTCAGTCTTAATTATGATGCAAAATCTCGACTACAGGGAACAGAGGGTGGCCCAATGTTTACCATTGTAGTTCTTACTATTTTGCTTGGGTTGCAGCAGAAGTGGTGATTCTGCGGATAGAAATCTTGAATCTTTCGGAGTTTCAAGAGATCACAGTGATATGCAGTGTCCACAGTCATTGTTCAAGTAAAATATCGAAGTAATCACCACCTTCACCATAACTGAAAAGACCATTATGAGAAACTTACCCGCAACCGGCTTTTCATTATTACCAAGCTGTTTTCACTTTTGTACGCTTTTCAAACTTTTAGTTTCAGGATTGCAGTGGCGAAATCATGATGCATCGAAACTGGGTCTGCACATCAAAAATCACTCTCCTTTTGATGACGTAAAAGAAAAGAAAGGGCTGGAATACCCCGAAGGTTAGTTCGGCCACCGGTTTAACAGAGTTTCTATTTGCGCGCATTGGCCTCTGTCGTGGCTTACCTAACCTAAACCGATAATCCTATCGGGTGAAGAGGGTATACAGTTTGACGTGTAATCCGAAACGCAATAGCGTTCTGGAGCACTTCACATTACACAGCAAGCTATGCCAGAGGTGAGGGCCTTTCAAAATCCCCGCCGGCACAGGGATTCGAACCGGGGACCTTCCAATCTCCAGTCAGAAGCCTCAACCACTGATCCACCGGAACACTGACAACTGGTTTCAAGAGCACCGAAAGCTTCTGATAAATTCCAGCAGTTGCAAATTGCCATTTTGCTTTCAAGAATCTAGACCCTCACCAGGGAGTAATCCTGGCTTTCTGATTGTCTTCACGATTCCGTAATTTATTGTAGTTACTACAATAATTTCAAGAATAGTTTGATGAGGCAGCAATTGAATTTCCAGAGTTGTGTTTGGTGTTATAATGATTCCGAGACAACGTGTGTGAGTGTGATTAGAGCCTTATGTCACGTCTTCCCAGGACATCTTTAATATGATATTATTAAGCCTACATTCAAGATCCCGAAAGTGTTTCTTTGTTAAACATTGAACACAATCTGCGTAAAATTTCTGCTGGTTTGACAACTTCAATATATTAACATTTAGTCTCATCCTTTGTAAGGGACACATTAACATAGCTTATCGTCTATTATTGTTAAATTTAATCACTTTTGAAGTCACAAAATCAGATATTTTAGAATTGACACCAATAACCTAACTCTGTCACCATGATTTTTAAAGACACTTTTTTTTTATAAAATTGCGCTTTTACATTAGAAAACCTAATATAGAATTTTGAAACTTATTGGTTTATTGTAAGAACCCCTTATATAATCACGATTAATTTTCATAACAACTTAATTTGAAGTTGTATCCTTTCTCCCCATGGGTATTAGATATATGTACGTGGTTTCTGCCATAAACTGTTTTCTTTTATTTCTATTCTGGCTGCAGACTTCGTCGACAGCAAGGTCATTAGAGGCAAGAAATGGGCAGGAATACGGTCATGGACTTTTTAAAGGAATCATCCTTGTATTTTCCTAGAGTGATTTGGGGAAACCACGGGAGACCCAAATTTGGATGGCCTGACGGGAATTCGAACCCGCGTTCTCCGGAATGCGAAGCCAGAGCGTTATTGCTCACCGAAAATGATTGGTAACAACTTTAGCATGACACTTGAGCAGGCTTACTGTGACCTAGTGTGATGTACAGTAACATTTATATATATATATATCCTTAGCTAATGTTTCTAATCTACAAAGAATATACTTACGTATATTGTGCATGTTTATTTCACATCTTATTTCCCAGTCATAGCATAGTATTTTACTCTTAATTCTTGAACTCTCTGTATTTTTGTATATGTTCAGCATTCCTTAGAAATCTGAAAATCGATGTTAAATGGATAACGAGCTCGATGGATTAGCTTTAACTTCCATAGTTTCCCATATATATATAATGATATGTCTTTTAGTAAGACAGTGTTTACACGACACGACTACAACCTTTTCTAATTTAATGTGAGTCCTATCTCATAACTATCTGTTTATTTCACAGTAACATATTTTTCGTCAATAAGAGTTATTTCTTATCCAGACATTAGTTGGTACAGCTTCTTTATCTGTTCATTGGGCTCCCAGTACTCGTGCTGGATGTGTGTGGCGCTGTAAGAGATAGCCGGATGGTTGTCCCGTATGGAAATGCCTGGCTGCCGGCTGTAATCCGTGCAGATTGCTAACCTCGTAACGCTCAGAGGTTTGTGTCGCCAGCTTAGCTCGTGTTCACTTCCCGGCCCGAACACTGCTTGATATTACCTTCCCTTCCCTGCCGGCGCTTTGTACACACAAGAGGCGGTAGCGGAGCAGGGCCGGAATCTTCACAGCTGCTCCCACCCTCCGCGCTACCTGCTAGAATACGGGACAAAACCTAGCCGGCGGTGCGGGGGTGGTGGCACGCCTGATTGTAACGAGCTGCGTGCTGCATATTCATGAGGTTGGCTGCGCCGACAAACGCAGCCGCCTCGTTCTCCTCTGGTCATAATTAATTAATTTATGCGGTACAGGACGGGGGCTGTAGCCGGCGGAATGGCTGCAGGGCAGACTGGATCGGCCCGCGGATCGCAGTTCGATGCCCGTATAGGTAACAAATTGCGTCACGAACACTTTCCCACTTTCACTTTTGAGTGTAGTGAAATACTTCTTCCACCAACCTATTTGAGTCGGAAGGACAGGAAAGATAAAATTAGAGAATAAGGTGCCGGACTGATTCTTATATGAATTCTTTTTTCCCTCGTTCCATTAGGGATTGGAATGCACAGAAAGAGATTAGCTTTGGTGCTGAGCACCCTCTGCCACCCACAATTTTGTGAATTGCAGAGTATATATGTAGATGTAGATGTAGACGAACACTGTCACTTCGACAAACACGCAGCCACTTCCAGGTTAATGAATTTGCTAAGACTCTCAAGAAGATCAAATGTTTCCCTACATAATGTTATTACAACTTGTTTTGCTTTCAACTAGCATTGTAACATATCCATTACTATGTTACTAGCTTCATATCCGTCAACAAACACAGATTGATCGAACTGTTCTGAAAAGTTATTTCTTTGCAGTTGGTTAACTAAATCGAATTTTTATAAAATAACTCAATTACTCGTATCTTACGCTGTAAGAAAGCTTCAGTTGTCATCTCTGTCCAGGCTGCATTTTAATCTCATCGCAAACTACACTAATATGGCCCCAAAAAAATCAAAGCTTAAATTGCACGCGCATACTTACGTTAGGACGCGTAATATCGGTTTTAACCATTGTCCACGTACATAGATCTCAATTAATGTAGAACTACTTTCATGCAAGTAAAGGTTTCACCGATGAAAGAATCTTAAATTATTCTTTTTTTAAATTAATATCTGATTCCCTCTGTTGTAAGGACGAATGGTAATATTTCTGTACTCGGATTAATGCAGTCACTCTACCGCAATATAAACGTGATCATGTGTTTCTTAGCTTACTACAACATCGATCAGAGAATGTAAAGGAAACATCAACATTGAGCGAATATAAACAAATTGTAAGCAACTAATAACTGATATGTTGATTTAAATGAAATACATACTTCTCGTTCAATGAGATGTCAATTTATTTCTCTACGGTTGCTTAACTCATAGAGTTGTCACTATTAATGTCCATAACCTCAGAAACAACTCTGGGCGATGTTAGTTCGGCAACGAAGGCTGGGAGAGTGACATCAAAGCATAAAATAATGACCAAGCTTAGCATTTTATTAGTACCGATATCACAGGGGAACAAAAAAATGTATGGTGCTGGAATCTTTTAACAAATTTTTAGGTAATTTTGGCTGATAAATTCGGAAATAAATTCTGTTTTTCTCTACCAGATCTAATGTTTTTACTGTACTCTTCTTCATTTGGCAATACATATTTCCAACTGTTTATATAGCTTATATTAGTTTGTTTAAGGGAAATTAAACACTTCTGTTTCTTTAACAAACTTTATTTATTCGTATAACAGGCAAAGACTATTGAGCGATAAAGTGTGCGTGGCCATAAACAAAACCAAACATATATTTGAAACTGAAAAATCAAAGATTTTGTCAGAAAATTCGTGGAATAAACTTACGCTTCTTTGCGCGCCGTGAATGGTGAATCACAGAATTATCTCGTTATAAACACTCCGTCATCACAGTATCCGAAAGTACCGGGTTAACAACTCCTTGATATCCTGATGGAGCCGTTCCCCTTGTTCGTCGACGAATATCCGAGATTTTCCTGGAAAGCGATTAAGATAACTCAAAAGAAAAATCATGTTGATGTTCGTATTCGCGCTAACATCACAAAAAGTTGATTCCATGTTGGAAACAAGCACTTTGTACTTTTCACTTCTGTGTTTCCTAAGGAAATTTTGCACTACTTCTAGATAGGCTTGCGAATCGTTTTTGCAAAATTTGTATCCTTTATGAGCTTACGAATGATTGGTCCATCAAAATCCTTGGTTTAAGTTTTTCAACGGTCTTGTCTGGAAATATGCTGCAGATATACATAAAATACCACCTATGTTTGTCAAAATTATTTTATCAATCCGAGTTTGATGTGCAAAGGTGGGAAGATGATTTTTTTCTTAAATTTGAATGTTAAATTCGTTTTCAATAATGCACTATGGTGTCACTAATAGTTTCTCTGAAATTAAGGATTGTTTCATGGAAGGGCTTAACAGAGTTTAATTTCAACCATTAATTTGATTTTGTTTCTTAATTATTTTGGCTTATCAATAACGCCCCAAAATGTCGTTAAATAGTATTTTCCATGCGTGCCTGTATTCCATCTATATATAGAAACTTTTTAAAGTTCCTTAAGTTTCTCTTATTAAAGCAGTTTCTTTTTACTCACAATAAGCCTGTTTTGATAAATTCAGTTCTTGTACTTCAGACTGTGAATTTATTAAATAAACCCACTGCATCAGTTCCAATCATGATTTTTAGTTTGTTATTATTCCCAACTTTTTAAAAGTATTTCATGTCCCGATTTCGATTTTGTTCATATTTTCCCAGGGTTTCCATGTCCAACAACTTTCCTATACTACTCAGTATTGCCTCTACATTATTTCTTTCTATCAGCCGTAAAGAAGAACATCGGAAGCGTTGTGTTCAAAAAGTTATACTGGTTGAAATCAAAACGGCTACCACCTCTCACCCAACAGATCCCATCATACATGTTGCCGAAGCACTGAAAAATACATTATATAGTTCTATGATTTCTGGATTAAGCAGTGATACCAAGGTGTAACATTAAGGTGTCTTCTACTGATTAGGCAAATTACCTCCACAAAAATTATCTCAGATACAAAACAATTTGCAACTTAGATTACGATCTGTTATCTGATTATCGTCTCGAATATCTAGTTACTCAGCCAAACTATATGAAATACCTCATATCTTGCGACAATTTACAGATTCAAGAAAACGTTTGAGGAATCTTTTCGAACATGATAGGAACCATTTACTGAAAGTGATAAAATGTAAATTATATTCAATGCCTATTGAGTTCAAGCACTGATTATCATGACAACCCTGATAACACATGGAAATTATTCAAAATGATACACGTATTGAGTGAAACTATTGTTCAAGGGGGTGAGGAGAATACACAAATTTTCGAAAGGAACATGGACAATAAATTCTCGTAAAAAATGATGAAAAATCATAATTGAATTAAGAAGATTAATAAAAGGCAAACAGGATTTAACGATTTACGCTGAAACTTGCTTCTAAATGTATGACGCAAAATCCAAAGAGACTTGAGTTGTGTGTAATAAAAATGGCTGCCATTCGTAATGCCAAATTTAAAAGTTGATTCACTAATTATAGGTTCCCAACATGGGGATGGGGGGGGGGGTGTGGCGAAGACATGTCACGTGGGACTCGTGGTGCCCCGTCGGAAGTACTAAGTATCATTCATCACCTCTTAGAGTTGTAAACCTTTATTCTAACAACACGTATTTAACGAGTTTCTTCTGAGATGTCATTGTTAGTACTGAGAATTAACCGCTTACCTTTTTAATAATAAAATTTGTGCGGGGGTATGAGGGAATTTTCCTTTGACTGAAGAGTATTTAATGTAGTTCCAAGTTCTATTGCAAATCTTCTTTGGAACAGTCTCCTCGACCTTCCAACATTTTAAGCACCATTTTTACAATTTTTTCCGGGGGGGGGGGGGGGATCTAGGTTATTCAGTAGCAATATCTCTGGAGCCCCTAGAGGATTTGTTTACGGATGGGGGAAGGGGACAAAGATAAGCGATGAAAATTTAGTACAGTGTTTACATAAGAACAATGTCGCCTTTAGCATGGAGTGATTTCCTGATTCCCTGGAAAAACAAAATCTCAATGACCTGACCGGGAATCGGATCCGGGATCAGAGTACTAGACTGAAGAGTTTGATGCTCACCCAACAGACTTGAATTATTACGCCCTACTCTCCTTATGTAACCAATGTTTCCGCTCCCAGAAATGCAAACTTCAAATGACACCAAATTATAACATTTTATCGAAGCTCAAAGATCCTCATCCAAGGACATGTTAGACTTTAACTGTTTATTTTTGGGACGATTTTTTCTATTCTTTTTCGTCTTTCATTCTATTTTTATAACGCATAAAGTCTCTAACTCAAAATACCATCTGCCTGCTATGTTCGCATCGTTCATCCTAAATACCTTTGAACAATTCTTTTCTGCAAGCGCTCGTTGTGACATTTTTTTTTTGTTATCAGTTTATTTTCAGATACTATGGAACTATGTATCAGCGGAGGGCGAAGTTTGCTTTAGTAAACAGAACTCTGAAGAAACAAATAAAGCATAAAAAATGTCGGTACAGACCTTTGCGATGATTTTAAATTTTCCGTAAAATTTGAACTAATACGGTAAGTAGCTCTACCCCCATACTCCAGCGTCCAAGGGAATATTAATAATAAATCATCCCTTCCTTTGCATATTTGATACCTCGAGCGTTCATCCCCTCCACGGGACGAAGTGCGCGGGAGATCCGCCTCTTTGTATGCGCGTCACGTTTAGAAGATTACGTATTAATTGCCGAGGTGCGGATGCTGCTTGCCCCAAAAACGGATCTCGCCTCATCTCGTGTAACCACAGCACCTAGGACGCACTCAGCGCCGCTGATGGTATTCAGAGTGGCGGATCTGAGGGCAAATATTTTTTTTTCTCTACCGACGTCGCAAAAACAGACGCTCTTCATCTATACTACTGCCCCGCATAAGGAAGGGACTTTCTCGAGTTATATTTTTGTCCTGGTATTAAGGAGGAACTGCATTCTAAATCCAGTTCAAGAAGATTGTCCTTCTTTTTCCATCACTTTAAGAGATTATTTATAAAAATGTAGATGGTTCCTTAAAACACCGTTTGAATGTAAAATTGTATGCCATATTCGGTCTTCCAAGCATTGGATATTAACACCTCCAATAAAAACTCAATGGGAAATTTGATTAAAGTTGATTCCGCTTAGCCAGTAACTCACAGTTTAGTCTGAAGTATATTCATGTAATACTTTTACAAGGGATCCAACTAGACGTGTTAACCTACCTTCTTCTGTTGACACGCCAAAATATAAACCATTATTGTTTGATTATTATTAATATAGTAATTAGAAACAGTACTAAAATTGTTTTAAATAGTAAAAGAAATAATTTAAAAGCTTTTACAAGCATGAATAAAATGTTCGCTGGCTTCCCACAGGGGCAGCACGTCGATTCATATTTGGTCGATAGTAGGGTTCCTGGAGTGACAGTCCTTATATAGCCTGCACCAGTCAACGGTTACCGATGACGTCATGGTCACTTGCACCGATCGCCTCTCCGAGCGCAGGAGAGCAACGATTGCGCGTACATCAACGTCAAAATAAATTTTTGTAGGTCCTTGTATCTCAAAGCAGAAATTTCCTTATGATAAATAAATAAACAAGTGTCAGAAACCCTTGTTACAGACGCAGTATCTATTTTTTTTTTTTTTAAATGCTAAGTTAAGAATCATCTTCGTGTTGCAAAATTTGCAAGAATCAATATTTTAAAAATAAACGAACATAAAGAAAAAAAGATACAAAAAGAAGAAATATAAGAAACAATAGAGTTTTTTTTGTGGTGCGGGCTGACAGACAACAGCCTTGGTAGCCTGTACCTCAATGCGGTCCTGAAAAGGATGATATCTCATAACCATTTGAGAATATTCCAGTACGAAATTCAAATAATTGTCTTTGCAAATTTTTACTCAAATAATTATTATAACTGCGAGAAGTACTTGCAATAATTGTCATTTTCTTAGATATTTTTATTAAAATATTTAGTACCACGTCAGTGTATGATAGAGTTTGAAAAAATACAAATCAAGATCAAATAAAAGCTATAAAATGAAGATTTGTTTAATAGGAGAGCAACAGGTGTTAGTCATTGGGCGAATACGACCAACTGATCCCATTGTAATGGGATTTGTTGGTCACTCGGCCGTATACGTCCGAGTAGGTCGTGTCCAGTGGACGCGTAACATTGGCTTTAGCTGTCTCGGGGTTTGTCGGTCATATTCGGCCATATACGGCCGACCAGTTGGTCGGATGAATTCGGTGCCAGTTGTCAACTGGCCTCAAATGTATCCAAGAATTAAATCTATTTTACGTACGAAAAGCTCGAATTTATCTTAAATTAAAATTTATTCATTATTATGCTGTTTGTATGTTCAAACTGTACAAGGTTATTCAGGAATTGCAATTTTAACTTCACTGTTTGACAGTAATTAATATTGATTCCTGCATCTTTTAGATATTGACGGATAACCTGTCTGTTTTCCAGTCTAACTAAAACCGGTTGTACTTAAACTATTGCCGCAGATGAATGCCTATTTAGTACCCCGTGTACTGTATTCCACCCTTTGAAGTTGGCTCTTCTGCAACGTCACAGCAAGTACAGCACTGTGTATTCATGGGATGTCAACTGGTTCTGGGCAGCCGGATCTACAGCATGGAGGGGGGGGGGGGTTACACTCTGGGGTGCTTGCCCCGGGCGGCAACTTCAGGGGGGAGGCAAAATCGTGTAGCTTCACTACTGCCCCGGGCGGTGACAGTGGGGAGATGACTATCGGAGCGGTGACACTTGGGGTGACTACAATGGGGGCGGCATTCTTGAAGTTTTTGTCCCGGCTCTGAAAATTCTTAGATCCGCCACTGCGTGCTGCTTAGTTCGTTATAATTTCCTGCGAACTATCGTTACTTTGAAAATTGAATAATGTGTCAATTACTGACAATGCATTACTAGCAATCCCGTTAAAGCTCACATTGTGCTCTAAACGGCTAAATGTATTCTCTTGTAATTCCTTTTCTGATGTAGCAGTAGTCAATAAATATTATGAAAATATCTGTTTCCACTAATTTAGTCACCAGTTATTTGGTTTTGAAATTATATTTTCCTTAAAAAGTTTTTCATAATAATAATGTTGTCTATCATTTATTATGAGCTTTGTGAAAGTAATGACAAGTAGTTATAATTGAGGGCAGCGATAAAAGACTTTATAACGCGACGAGGAGATGCGGTGGTTTATTTCCTTGCTGGAGTCTGAGTCGATGTGTATTTTGTTTACCTACCATCACCCGAAGAAGCAGCCAAAAAGCAAGGGGTATAGCGGGGGAACGTAAAAAGATACTTTTTTATCACAACTATTTGTGTGGTTGTGAGTATACACTTTAAAAAGTTGTCACTAGCCATGAACGTTGCCCGCGTATTGTGCTTTACACTAATAGTTAACAATGATACAAATGCAAACAGAAATCTAATGGCGTTACAACTTTCATAAATGTGTTAAATGACTGATGATGAATAATATCAGTCTTAATTCCAAGTAATAGGATACTGTGACTGAATATTCAATAAAACATTTCGGCAGCGAGAAAGTAACTTATTTGCGGATGCGTTCATCTTAATTTCTTAGCTTTTTGAAGTCACATTAAAATGAAACATGCCGTATTATACTCCTGAAACAATGGGTTGTACGTTGTTCGGAACCCCATCCAAACCAGACCTGCAGTTTTTGAGTTAATCGGGTTCAATGGCATATAATTTGCTACTAGCAGTCGAAGAGCCAAAAAAGATTAACGCATTAAATTGCTGACATATTTGAGTAATCTATTTAACTAAGGTAGCCTGCACACCAAAGCTGCATTGTGTATCCAAGTCAGTAGAAAGTTACTTATCATAAGCTTTCACTATCTGAAATTAGATTGTTTGCAGATGACATAA
The DNA here is from genome assembly GCA_031002005.1 of Vandiemenella viatica. NCBI lineage: Eukaryota > Metazoa > Arthropoda > Insecta > Orthoptera > Morabidae > Vandiemenella > Vandiemenella viatica. The sequence goes on from JARYHS010011408.1 coordinate 91,421,309, forward strand.
TGCTGTATAAAAGAATCAAAACGATAGAGGATTGTAAACAGTTGCAGGGTGATCTGGACACAATATCTAGTTGGGTTGGTAAACATGGGATGAAGATAAATGCAAAGAAGAGTCAGCTTATTAGATACACAAATAAAAAACAAAAGGTTAATTATGAATGTAAGGTGGGGAAAGAATTGCTTGCTGAAAACTTGAAATGTAAATATCTTGGCATTACTTTGATAACAAGCTTAACTGGGCTGGACACATTAGACAGGTGGTAGGAAAAGATTTCAAAGTTCTGCACTTGTTGGAGAGAGTGATGAGGGGATGTACGGGAGAAGTAAAGGAATTGGGTTACAAAACTTTGGTCAGACCATTGCTCGAATATGGTAGTGTAGTATGGGACCCTCATTTTACGTATCAAACACAGGAGTTGGAGAGGGTGCAAAGAAGGGCTGCTAGATTTGTTTCTGGAAATTATCGCAGAATGCAATCAGTGACGGATATGATAAAGGAGCTGAAATGGGATTCATTGCAAGACAGGAGGAGGATGATGAGGGTCATGGGAGTGTACAGGGTATATACTGGCGATGAGAAATGGAAAGATATTGCAGTAGGTATGAAAAGTAGTGCATGGAAAGGAAAAGATGACCATGACCACAAGCTGGCACTCGATTTCAGGCACAAGGGTGTGGGAAGATTCCCTTTTTTAGGTAATGGTGTCAGGGATTGGAATGAGTTACCAAGAGAAATGATGAATAATTTACCGAAAACTTTGGAAGAATTTAAAGATAAAATTTGTAGAGGGCAAATGTAGGTGGGTGCAGGATAGGGGGAAGATGGGTGTGTAGGGAAATTGCCACCGGAGCCTGTGCTCCATTGCAATTAAATTAAAAATAAAACAGACACGTGTTTGTTCAGAGGTACTTATGGATGGGCAAATGAAAAAAAAAATCGATATTTATAAAAAATATCGGTGTATAACAAAAAAAATTGATATTTTTGACTAAAGCCAATAATTATCTAAAAAATAATTCCAAAATATATAAAAATGTTTTAAAAATTTTTATACCTGTAGAAAATACGGAAAATTCTATTAATTTGTCTATTTTTGCAATCTATAATACCAGTCTTCGCCTGATTTAGACATCAAAAGTACTTTTTTTTTACGTGTTCCCACATCAATCTACTCCTGTTGTCCGGTCTGGTGCCGCCAAGTTAAGCCGCTCATTCCGACTAAACAGAAGAGGCTTGGCACATCAGGTATTTCGTCAACGCATTAACTGTTATCCATCAATGAAAAAACCAGTTGAAATCAGAAGCTGTTAACATACGTCAACCCTCAACTTCGCAACACAAATCATTAATCAATATTATTCATCTACAAAAATAGCGTAACCATTAACATTCAAATATGATGTTAACGTAAACCTGTTAAAATTTAACACCTTTCTTTAATCTCTTAACCGTTGATGAAAAGCTATTAAATTAAGACGAATTCATTTTTAAGACTAATTCATTTTTAAGACGCTTTCAGAATACTGGCTGAATGTGTATATTCATCTACTATATATATAACGTATTTAATTGGATACTGAATTGCACTCGATCAAAAATTTCGAATTGGTACTTAATATTGATACTTCAAATAAAATATCGATTTTTGATATATCGAAAACACAATTTTCGACGATAAACCTCTATTATTTTATGAACAGATATCGATATTTCGATACAGCGATGTATTTTGCCCAAGCCTAGCGGTACTCAACCATTTTTCTTACTGGGTGGCATAAGCACTACTGCTCTTTCAAGATGGACCGCAATAACATATAGTACAATAAAACTCCACATTTAAAAGAAAGTATGTATTTTAACATAAATGGAGTTGTTGACATTACAAATTTTTAACAATTTTGATAAATGCGGCTTATAATTGTTAGGGTATTCAGTGAAGACAATACCCTCGCCCTGATCGATGTAACCAAAAGAAGAAGAAAACAAAAGAGGGCTCATTTATGGCAACATTCTATAGTGGTGTGAAATTAACTACGTTTGTTATTAATGGTTCTGCGTTGATATGAAATCAGGTACACTTATTCCCTGAACGGATGTTTTTTACCATTAGTGATATGAGGAGGAATAACAGCTACAAACTCGAGGAGTAGAACATCTCAAGAATCTACTGGGGGTTAAATACAAAACATGATCTCTACTGTTTATATTTGTGTAGCTCCGGGGTACTTTTTTGATTAGCAAGAAATAGTCAAGACATAGCTGCAGGAACAAAATAAATATTAAGGGAGAGACAGAGCATTGGCTAAGCAGCAAGGCGGGTCCAAAGTCACCTTGGAATTTTCATCCTGGTATCTTACTACATCCATACCTTCTTATACTGCTTTAAACTTTTACTCACAACATACCCATTACAACTTACGCCCTCAGTTATCTAGTTCATATGTATTCTAATATATGTTTTCCTCTACACTTCTTACCTTCGATTGTTCCCTCCACTAACAAAATAACCAATCCCACATGACCAACCATCCTGACGCTATTTGTTGTAAGACTTCTTTCCTCCCCCATCATTTACAAAATACGTTCATTTCGTAATATATGGGTACATTTAACTATCAACATCCTCCTTTACCACCACATTTCAAGTGATTTAATTTCCGTCCTTTCTTCCTGGTATTTGTAGTACTGTGATCCACACACATAGTTTTTCTTATTATTATATCAATATTTGAAACTAAAAGAATTTTTTTTTTCAAGAATTTTCGCTAATGCTGTTCTGCTTTTAATATCAAACCCACTTCGGTCATTACTTGTAATTTTACTTCTGAAGTAGGAAAATGCACTTACTTCTTCTATCGGATCCGATCCTATTTTTTATAGTTAATCTACTATTTCTGCAACATTTCATCACTTTTGTCCTGCTTTAGCACCTATTTATTCTAAAATGGTCTTCAGTATTTTGTTCAAGCCACTCATTAACTTCTCAAGATCCTCAGACCGTTCTGTTACTAAAAAAATTTCTTCAGCAAATCGTACATAAATTTTATAGCGGAGTTTCGACGATAAGTGGAGTAGTGGAAGACACAGCAAAGAAGCTGTAGTCAGTTCTTCGTGTTTCTTCATTGAAAGAAAAGTGTGAATGAACATGCTTTCATTTTTAGTGTTCTAGGCTAAATGAAGCAATCCCTCTTAAGTTTATTGAAACAGTTGCATCTGTTATGACAGATTTTTGCATTTAGTAATAACAATTATAGAAACACGAACGCAATTTTTTCTGTATATTATTATTATTATTTTTTTTTTTTTTGCGTTTAATTTCTCTCTTTACTGTCACGCATAACCGCTCCTAATAATTTCATTCCATTGAAAAATGCAATATTACAATCTCACTAACGAAAAGTTTGTAATATATTACAATTCCATAGTTCAGTAATTTTGTAGTACGCTTTAAAACGCTGTCACATTGAATCCGGGACGCTCAGGCCCATTCTCAACTCTGAAATACTGGCCATCCTAGTCACTGTTCTTAGAATGCTTTTAGTAAATATCTATGTAAACAGCAAAGTGAGCGATTTCCGTCTCAGTAATTACGGAATTAACAAGAAAAACGTCACTTATCTCATAGAACATAAGTAACTACCAAACTTGTGCCGCCCCAGCAACCAGTTGACAGATTTTTGCGACAACTAGATAGTTTAATTGTAAATTTCCTTTTTAAAAAAAAAAAAAAAAAAAGGAAGTTTTGGACAAACAGTCAGCTAGTACTGTGATTATTCCCATGTTTAAATGTTGAATTCTCATACTGAATTTGTTCCACCAATCACAAAATTCACAAGACGGACACAGCGCTTAATTAAAGTCATCTTTGCCCGAGGTCTGCTCCGAACTGGTGAAGCAAACACGCTGCCGGGCTGAGGATAAACTGAATTATCACAACTTGATCTCTGTGAATAATGTCGACAGAGCAATCGAAGTGTTTAAGAAATCATATTGAGAAGTAGTATAATCGATTACTGTATTTCCCATTTAAATTTTCTTTCTCTGTTGATGAGATGGGGTGAACGTTCTTCAGTGTCGTTACTTGTAATGTTCTTAAGGTTTAAGACTAAACTGTCTGTTACAGCAGTCAATCTACTTGGCCTAGTAAGCAAACAACGAACATAAATGTTTAGTGTGGCTGGCAGACCACCATTACTGTTAGCCGCCCACCGACCTTGGCCGTAAACTCCAAACGTTTCCGTCCATTAAGGGTTGACGGAAGGTGGCCCTCGTCTGTGTGGCTGGGGGAACCCCAGGACACCTGCAGTGGACCGCACGACACGCAACGGCTTCCTCCCGCAATTTCGGAGGATAAACATTTAAACGGCTTACGGCGCCAAGACCCAGAGCCCCAGCTACACACACAAGCGTGTACACGCAGACAAATGGAGGCGAGGGACATACGTCTTTAATACTAGATACTAGAAAATCTTTTCGTATATATGCAGAAGTACCACATTGATGACTGCCTATCCTAGACATGAAAGAGATGCAGCTTGAAAGAAATTAATGTTTTTAGCCTTCAATGTCTTGTAAATTTCTTCGTCTACCACAGGCTCGTAACTACTGAACCCTTTAATTTAGAAATTCGTAATTACATATTTTAGTTCTTATTAACCGTGGCATTATTAGACTATAACGGGAAATTTAAAATCATCGCCCTGAAAATAATTATAGGGTTTTCAGTGGGGTTTTGAGGGAAACATTTTTGTTTGTACATTATTCATTAGTCAACAAGACATGTATCAGAATGTTTTAAATTTTCTTTCAGTCTACAATTTGTGTGATTTTTTAGCGAATATTCTCAAATATCTAATGCTTCCCCTCTCCCCCGTTTTGTTTCAGAAACTACGTATCTGAAAATTCTTTCGGTGATTTGTAACTTTCTAAAGATTATAGGAAAACTACAGCGGTTTTGCCAGAGTTTGTGGTTGATGCAAATAAAATAATTAAGTAAATTAACACATTTTACGCTTTTAGCAGGCGTAATATTAATGAAATATTCCACTAGCTTTTTCGGGATTCGCGCTGCTTCTTTCGATGTATTACTGCCGACGTTTCGGCGCCCAACCTGGGGCCTTCATCAGGGCTGTATACAAGTGCGATATCAACGGCGGAGTGATGTGAAACCCGTCACAAGTGATACTTCACTTGTATACAGCCCTGATGAAGGCCCCAGATTGGCCGCCGAAACGTCGGTAGTAATACATCGAAAAAAGCAGTGCGAATCCCGAAAAAGTAAGTGGAATATTTCATTAAATTAACACAATTTTTATATTATCGGATTATTTATCTTTATTACAAATACATCATATACAACATTTAACAGAGTGTTTCCTGAATCTGATAGCAAAATCGTGCTATCTGTATACTCTTTTGGACGTTCCCAAATTTTTTAAGGTCATCTATAATATTTTGCCACGAACGGTAATTTTTGTTTGATTTATTTAAGCCATTTAACCGACAATTTCGCAAAACGAATAATGAAACTGATTACCAAATTAAATGAAAAAAAATAAGGACTTATTTTAAAATGAAATCTGTGTAAAGAACACTTAATTCGTGAGAGTAATTTGGAATTTTCATGTATTCTCATAAATACGAAATTATAACAACCACCTATCAACAATTTTAGAAAAAATATATCTATTGGATTCAAGTGTATGTGTTATAATCAACATAAGTAAGACACTTCGTGTTTTTAATGAATCATATTAATCAACTGCACAATCACGTTGATAAAATATGTCATGCTAATTAATATTAAAGGTAATAAAATGTTAATTAAAAACGCAAACCACAGTAACATTATCAAATACAATAAAATGGATGAAAATAAAAGAAACACCTCAAATCATCTGAAATCACGTCAAAGAACCTCAAAAACATAAAGACATTTAGATCCAAAATTCATAAGTGGCAAGTTGACTGGCAGGAAAGACTAAAGAGAAGAACTGGAACAGTATTCTCTGATGGAAGGTAAGAAACCGTCACCAAGGTAATGCGAGCACAACGGAAAGCAAACAAACGCTTCTAAGTTCTACGCGTAGTACAAATTAGCTTATTCGCAAATAATAATAATAACAAAGGTCAATTACAACCAGAGGAATACGTGGTTAATTTCTTTCCCAAAATTATTTAAAGATTATTATAGAGTCTTTCTAACTGGGAACAGGTAAATGTTTCTACATCGCGACAATAATAAAACTATGTACTCTCTCTGTTTGAAATCCTCCGGAGAACTTAAAGAGAGACACAAATCAATGAAATTTAGACAGAGTGTGTGGAACAAGACTTTTTTCTTATACCAGCTTATTTTGTTTGCTAAATATTTTGTATCTTTTAATAACTACTAGAAAAATCATTTAAATTCAGGTAGCAATCACCGCGCTTGATGGGTGAACAGTTAGTGCTCGTGCCGGGTATTCGAGTTCGATCCCCGGTGCAGCCATCCTGTTTTCAGATATCCGGAATCACTACGGCGGATAATGGCTCAAAATTTCATGTCTGAATTCCTTTACGTGTCTTGCCTCATCCACTCTCGACTATTAAGACCTCCACGTCGACAAGCCATAAAATAGATTCATGTAAATCACTGTTGAGTTCAATGCAAATAACTCGATTTCTCAAAGATGCTTGTCCCTGACTAGTGTTGTTGCTTCAGGACTGTCTCGCTCCACACTTGTTGCTGAATGTCGCTTCTCCGCCCACGCAAATGTCTCTGTTAGCTGCATGTCTGGCTGCATTAGCTGTGAAATCAGACCAGCTGCCTGCTGTGTTGTAGCCTCGTTTATGATCTGAAACACTTTCTCGTCTGCCCTGTTTGGTATATCCACTTACACATTCGAACCCAAATGCTTACATTTCCCTATTAATCATCAACCTGACTTGTCTGCATTAAAAACACCACACGTGTCAATCGATTAGATACTGGATCCCGTTTCGAAATTTTTTTCGTTTCGTTATTTCGCTGTAGTGAACGCGTTAGTTGAGGCTGACGAACTCACTTTGAAATATCACATCAGTACCCAATCGTATGACGCACACAACCTTCAATCAAATAGGTTATTGTATTTTGTATTTGAAAATTTCCCAGTGAAATTAGCCTGCCAATAATTAAAAGTTACATCACTAACATTGCGAATAAAAATTCTTACACATCTTGGATACATCAAAGAAAAATTTTACCATCTGGTAAGTAGATCCGTAAAATATTTCTCCAACACATAGTCTACCATAAGATATTCTTTAATATGATAAGCATAATGCCATGTAGCAGTTGTTTTGGATATAACATATTGTGTTCGTGTGAATGTTCTGTATGATTAGTATATAGCGTCTTTATTTCGATTTTCAACGCAATATCTCTCTGAAATTTGAAACTGAATGTATTACATTTTTCACGTTATCGTCAATGTAATTAACGATCGGGGTGGGTGATCGGTAAGGCTCTGGTCTCGCTTTCGGGAGAATGTGAGCTCTAATACCACGCTCTGGCCTCGCATTCGGAACGCGCGCCGTTTCGAATCCCCGTCCGGGCATCCAGGGTTTTCCATGGTTTCCCCAAATCACTCCAGGTGAATGTCGGGATGCTTCCTTCAAAAGGTCATGGCCGAATTCCTTTCTGTTCCATGTCCCCAGTTCCATCCTGCCTCTAATGACTTCGACGTCGACGAAGCGTAAAGCCATAAGTAAAAAAAAAGAGTAAAAGTCGATTCCCCGTCTGACCACCCGCTATTTCGGTTTTCCATGATTTCCCTTAATCATTCCACGCAAATTCCGGATGGCTTCTTCAAAAGGCCATGGCCTAGTTTATTCCAATTTCTTGTTCCCGCTTATATTGAGCACGACATCGATGACGCATAAAGCCATAAACAAAAAAAGAAGAAGATATTTGCAAGCTACAGAAAACAGTTAAAGCAGAAATACAAAGCTGTTTGTTGGGGTAAAATTTGTAGTGTCTTTCCGTAAAAGTTGTACATAACATTCAGTAACTATGCAATTTAGTAATTACAATTTTTTCTTCGCTTCTGGCTTTACGCCTCGTCGAGGTAATTACAGGCGTGAAAGTCCTACGGGGAGGAATTTGGCCATTGTCTTTTGAAGGAACCATATGATGGATTGATTTGGAGAAACCATGGAAACCTCAAATCTCGATGGCTGGACGGTCATTTGAACCCGCGTCCTACCGAATGAAAGGACAGAGCATCACCATTCACCACTCACCCACTACGCTCGGTTCGCAAATATCAGAATAGGTTCTCTTTATTCCACTGCAATTATATTTAGCTTTCAGGTACCTGAAAGTATTGGCCGTAATTCAAACAATGAGTTCAGAAACATATACTGTATCAGTGTGAACAAAAATTTACATAACATTTTTGTTTTTGGTTAGAGTAATAAACGTTTTCGTGTGAAAAGATTTTATGTTATTGTTATTTAGCATCTCTCTGATTTATTTTAAGTAGATAGCAGATTATGCAATGTATAGCTAGTTTCAAATCGTTAGAAAGGAACCTTGAATGAGGATGAAAGGTACGACCACATGTGGCGTCATTTGATGGAAACGCCTGGTTTATCACGGAGAACCATGGAAGATTTGGACAATTGATTTGGAAGAGTAATTTATTGAGGTATATCAGAATATATGGTAGAGTTACAGATAAATGATGGTAGTTGTTGACAACGAGAAATTTTTTTGCAATTACACATCAAGATGTACGTAACATTTATTTTCACAGTTTGTTGTAATTAGTTATATATTATACTGTGTTAATGAATATATTATTCACATGTTTGCATGAGACAAAATATATCACTAGTTAAATTCAATTCTAGTAACAACGTGTTTTATTTAGTACTAGTGATCACCCAGCGATCGAAATTCGACGGTAATTCATTAAGTTGTTTAGTTTCTTTCATGAAACAGTAATAATTTAGTAATTCTCTGCATATAAATTTAAAACGATACACTCCACGCGTGACTGTATGCTAAATTTGAGCTTCTAATCTAACCATAGCAAATGATGAAATGTATTTATCGATGGTTCATTTGAATTCAAAATATTCATTTTGACTTAAGGCCGGAAAACTGCTTTAGCTTTATGAAACATGCGCATTTAAATTTATCTATCAAAAGAATTTCGTCATTTTGTGTGTTCGCTATTTGAATTTGGTCTATTATCATTTTGAATTTCACGCAAATAAGTATTCCTTATTTCTTGTCTCTCTCTCTCTCTCTCTCTAATGAAATTACTGAAATTAAAAAATCAAAAGATAGTTAGTCAAAGTTTAATATTTTAAATAATCAAATGACCAAATAGTATCTGGCAGAATCGCTACATTCCTTTTCGAAGTATTCCTTTTATAACTTCAAACATTAATCTCTACTTTATCCGAGTCTTTCGTTTTACCAAAGACCATAGAGTGTCTCAATGCGGGGAATTCACGTAAGAACGTTGGCTCCGATCCTATTTCACGCACACACACACGTTCGCAAATTAATTATTTATTTTAATAATCTATTTGTAACATGTATTAACTATGCTTATTATATTTTTGGATGTGGTGAGACATTCTCCACCAGTGACAAAATGTTGCTGACCTGTTGAAATTTGGTTAACTGTTTCCTTATAGTGTCCTCTTCACGTTTAGCACTCTCATTTTCCGGAAAAGTCGCCACGAATTAAATTAAAAATGCCGAAATATGGGATGCTCCGCAACCGCGAAATGTTAGCAGCACTGTAAAAATGACACAAAAATTAACGGTTCAGGTATCATATCAACCTTAATAGGTTCGTTTTGTCATAGTGATCATGGTTAGGTTGAAATTCGGCCTGGACCAAGAGTAAAATGTTTACGGGAAATTTGTTCAGCGGCAGCCCATATCGCAAAACAGAGACAAACTGCGCATTTGTTTACAACTGAAGCAATCGATTATCTCTGACTGCTTATATCGATTCCAAGATGGTGAGCCGTATAGTATTGCATTTCGGATAAAAATTTTGCATCTGTTAATTTTATGCGACGTTTCAAGAGATTATTATTGATTTCGCAGCGCCGGCGGCAACTAATAGCAGCGCTGCAGTGTCATATTTAGGTATTTTTAATTTAATTCGTGGCGACTTTTCCGGAAAAGTAGAGTGTACAACGTGAAGAGGATATTATAAGGAAGCAGTTAATCCAAATTTCAAAAGGTCAGTACCAGTATTTCGCTGGTGTAGAATGTCCCACCCCGACCATATTTTTTTCTTTACTGCTGACTAAGATCACAGACATCGGCAGATTCACTTACAACTAAAAAAAAAAAAAAAAAGAGTAAACAACGAATTTTTTTATTTAATTAAATATATTTGTAACACATATTATCCACAGGTTTTAGATTTCTGCACTTCTCCATATAAACATTAACTATTCCAAATCTTACACTTTTCAGTGCGCGATGCATTTCTTTAAGTTCCTCCGTTTGTGCACGGCACTTATTCTTAAAAATGGATCCCAAATTTTCGCTTAGCATATTAACATATAGGTTTGTAAAATATATTATATATAATTTTAGCTTTCTGTATTTCTTTAAGTTCCTCCGTTCGCCCAATATTCTGGCCGCTAGCTGTACTATCTACCAGCCCTCGAAATGTTGCTTCTTGCTTCTATATAAGTTCAGAGATTAATTTCGACTGTTTTGTTTCACCAAAGACCACAAAGTAAGGCCGCTCGTTGCGCCATCTACCAGCCATCTGAGTGAACTACGTAGGCGAGCGAGTGTTTTATTTTACTGAATTTTGTATTTGTAACGCATATTATATATAGACTTTAGCTTCCTTCACTTCTTCTCCATATAATCTTTAACTATGCCAAATCCCACACTTCTCCGTGCGCGCAATATTCTTAAAAATGTATCATAACTTTTGGCTTAGCGTATTAATATATAGATACTGAATGAAACAACTGGCAGATTCCGTTCTGCAGCACTCAGTATGAACTCAAAACATTTTGATATTTTACAGATACAGTATCCAAAGCTGTTCTGGATCTTTCTGTAATCTTTAAAATGTATCATAAACTTCAATTGTTGCTAAATATCACCACATTTTATTAATGTTCTAATCTTTATGGTATGGTACTCTTTGCTCACTTTTAATTATAACTTTAAATTTCTGCAAATCACTGATATTAGGATAAAAAAGTATGACATGATTTTCCAACCTAATGCAATTTGAATCTTTTAGAAGGAAACTATAAATGAAACATATTCCAATATGAGCTGCCTTTTAGTTTGTAACAATGACGTGTTAACAGCTCAGAGGTCTTTCCTCAGCTGGGATCTATGAAACAAGAGTAATAAATAAAATAAAAAATATAATGTTTATATGTTAATCACTAATGGAGATCTGTCACGTCTCGAAGTAGCTGGGTTTCGCCATGTGGTAAATTTTTTTCAATTCCAAGTCTATTATCACAATTTTGTTTCGTTGTTATAAGACAAGTAAATGATTGCAAAAAGTTAAATTAAGTATATTTGAAATGTTTTCAGTACTCGAGTTTTTCCAGCAGCCTATTACAATTGTAGCTGCTATAAGGTATTAGTGCTCCAGACAGGTGGGCGTTGCACTGGTCTAGGAGCAGAGGTTGTCAGTCACCTGGCGACGTGATCACTGCCACAACATCGATGTCAGCAGCTGCGAGTCGATCTGATAGTAACTTTGTTGGCTCCACGGTGACTGCCAAGAGGGTTCAAGAGGCTCTCTCCTCATTGGAGGAGACCCCGCCCTCTCTGTCCTGATGTATTTTCAAGAAATAACCGTTCAGGGAGCGGCTCCATCCCAGTGACGTCAGAAGCTCTTGTCTCGTCGGTGTTTCGGAGCGCGGAGTTGCTGCGCGGGCCGGGAGTTTCTCTTAAGTAATGGCTCCACGTTTAGTGGAAAGTTTGGCTGATCGAATTTTTTTGCGTTTCGGGACATGGAAAACTCAATCAAGAATATCAGATTAAGTTCTCTCAAGAGAGTTCTCAACAGGAAATTTCTTTCTATGGATTTTTCTGGTAGCGAAATGAAATTTCGACGCGAGCAACATCAAAGTTGGAATCATTGTTATCTTCTCTCGGCTTCGCAGACGTAGCGATATTAATCCATTTCAATATTAAATCCTTTACTTTTCGTACCTTACGAGCTTTTATTTTAGAAAATCAAATTAACAGCAAATGGTATTATGTTACGTCTAGTGGATATGTTGACATATTCCCCATTGCCTAATAAAATCTATTTGTGGAATCCAATCGTATTTTTCAAGTTATACTAAACGTGTTATTTCTCAAACGAAAATGTTGATTGTTTAATGTGCGATTCTAAATTACTTTAACAATTCTGTTACAGGTCACACGTGAATTCAACAGCTCATTACCCCACCTGGATTCAGCATTCACTAGTATATGGTTTGTAGCGTTTTCACACACTTCCTCAACCATCACCAGGATTATTTTGAGCCACTTGCTTACTGAGTAACTAGTTACTATTCAATTACATTAAGAAGATAGTAGATATTTCAGCTATTAACTTAAGTAATGAGTGAAATAAGTGCTGTATTCTTTTAATTTAAGTAAAGTGTAAATTATATGTGTTATAAGCACCTAGTATAATATAGGAAAAGCCTTGACAGCCCTATTGTTGTCAGCCTAAAACAAAAACTTTAAATAAATAAACATTCTTCACTGTGTTTAAATGAGGGCAATTTGGTACGTAAGGAATGCACAGTATTAATATATACGAATGACGTCCCACAATGTTCGCAAATTACCCATGGTGTTTCATTTCACATATAGGCACTTGCTGAACCTCGATAAAAATGAAGTATTTCTTCTCGATTCATTGTGATATACTAACGATGGCATCAGTCATTGAAATTAATCTGTATGTCGTAAACATCTTTCGAACTACTGCTTCAAGAACAGTCAATAGCGTAATTCCATTAACTCCTATACGTTGGCATCTTACTTCCCAATCTCACGTACGACGTATCTGATGACAGTATCAAAATAAAATGTAAAAACTTGAAGTTCTACTTTAATTTTTTACAAAAAGTTACAAGAAGTACCGATATACGTTAAGACACTGTACAAGTAATAAACTTTTAAATTGGTACAGTTCCATGTAATGTTCAGAACGAAACAAATGCTGAGCTGATATCATTCGGGATGAGCTCTACAGGACAGGAGAGAAGAAAGTGCACAATACTTAATGATCACAATGTGTTTCAGATGGCTGTTTGAATCTCAAGCCTATCTATAGCACCTCCTTCGTGTCTTTAAGAAGAATAGACCTGGTTAGGTTGCCTTGAAATTTCTACTTCTACCTCGTTCCATCATTCACAAACAACACAATACACTCAAGTCACACCTCAATATATTCACATATATGTACATTTACAGTAACACTCAACAACGCCTATCAAACTAGGAAAGTCAAGAAGAAATTATCCACATAAAGTTCCAAAAGAATTGATGAACCTTATTGGAGTAATTCAGTCATCCGCGTATGGAATTATGGAAATTTAGCTAGCGGTTTGTCTGTGCTATGTTATAATTACAAACAATCTGTTTATCCGTTCATTAAGCTTTTGAAAATTCTTTCACTCTATCGTAACATCATGTAATAATCAGAGTCAAGGTAGATACTCTCTAAACAAATTAGCAAAGTTCATTTCACACAATCATCTCACAGGAATTCATGTTCACCAAACTATTCGGTGGCTGTCTTTCTGGATTAGTATTATTTTTATCGTTATACTAAAATAAAATCTCTTAAATTTAAATTAGTGCCGTAACTTTCACAAAAATTTAAATACGCTGTCACCTATCACCAGAAAAACTATTGATAAGCGTATCAGTATTTTGTAATTTTTTCCCCCTTAATGTGGAGACTATTCGCTTTTTTGTGTATATGAATCGATGTTTGATTCTCATAGGATTTATTTACTAATTATATTTCTGGATCATTGAGAAATCACTCTTGGAATAATGCACCAATAAGTCAAGTTACAATATTCGAAATCTATTTCGTCTTCTTCACAATTATTTGTCAAAATTTTGTGGGCTACTGCCTTTGTGAGTTTGAATCATCGTTGGCATGGTCAAATTCGGAGCATTGACTTTACGTTCGCATGCTCTTGCTGACTCCAAGCATTTTATACCTACTGCCAGTTTCTACGAGTACTACGTACTAACGGGTCAAGAGAAGAGTTGTTATATGTCTGTAAAACGTGTAAATATGTTTTCTGTGTGATAAGTGTAATTTTTGTTTTTTAATAGAGTAATTCATGAGACAGAGATTGGGGATAGTACCGGCAATCGCCTTGATAGCTTGGGAAACCCACGTAGATACCGTTGTGTTAACGGCCGATACGCGAGGGCTTTGACTCGTGCCCCATCTCGTTATACCTACCCCCAGTGTGTGGCGCCTTCATATACTAACCACCGGAAAATTTCAAATGAGTTTTTCTGTAAACAGCTATTCCAAATGTCAGCTTACTGGAATCAGAAGTTAATTAAATTTCAGCAGTTTTACGTTAATTTTTACAGTAATGCTATTTTTTCTTGTTATTTTTATCTACACACGATTATAAAATTCACTGAAAGATTACTTTATACTCATTTCTTATTAATAATTAAATTAAATTATAATTGAGTGCATGTTCCCGTGGCAATTTCCCTAAACACCCATCTTCCCCCTTCTCTTCATCCACCTACATTTGCCCTTTACAAATTTTAACTTTAAACCCTTTCAACGTTTTTGTCAAATTATTCATCATATGTAAATTTTTAGTATCTTTGCTTCTTTCGTGTGTATGGTGAAAGTCCAAATAATTTTGCGACAGTTCCAAGTGAATTTGATTTTCCACGCAGTAATGAACATTGTCTCAAATGTGGTTTTTTTTCCTATTGTAACTGTGAGGGATATTAATTTAAAGTGGAACCACGCTGCAAAAAAGAATGACTAATACAGGTGTTACATACTAAAAAAAATCTATTTAAAACGAAATGCACAAAAACACAAATTAAACGGGGATTGTAGTCATTAAACTTTAATGAATATATTTGACTTTTCTGTTTCATTTTTTACCAGTGAAATTGCAGCTGTTGTTTGATTAAGTGGTTATGGGTTTCCTACTGCTTTTATTAACGGAAAAGAGTTCATTTTATGTTGTATGTATACTGACAGAATGCGGTATTCCTCTGCATATCGATGGCCATTAACACCTGCGACTAGTATGCGCTTCAGGCCTGCTTGTGTTTTCAAATAATACTCGATACTAATTTAGGATGTTTGTAGTGGGTACCTGATAAATCATTGGTGGATAGTTCATCAACTATCAAACTGATTAACGCTTCTAGAGACACTACAGATACTATTGTTATATTGTTAGTATTATAATTATTATGAAGCTTACAACAGGTGGAATTTTCTTTCACATTTAAATACGTTTAGAGCGAATCCTTTCTGAGATATATTCCTACTTAACTTATTTCAGTCCCTGACTGCCTTACCCAGGAAGAAAATTTCCATAAACTCAAATTAGGTGTTAGTTTATCGTAATTGTTTCCGCACATGCCACGCCTAATTCTTCGCTCAAAATCTATTAAAATCTTGTCGCCAACGGCCCATATCTGTCGTCACAAACTTTCGGTTTTCCATTGGCTCTTAACACAGCTCCTTCAGTATAGGAGTTGTTGATTTTTTTCTACAATAATTTCCACAAAAATGTACTCTCCTTCCTTTGTATTCCAATCAATTTCTGCATTTGATGCCCGTAATGTGGGTCGCATAATTCGTTACCATACACAGCAACAGACTGACCATGGTTTCACGGCCAAGTTACCTTATTTCCTTTTTACATCCCTTCATTACCCTCTTTAATTAAGGAAGAACTTTAAAAATATTCCTTATACTCTGCCAAATATTTCTTGTGTAGCCGAAACTAAACTGATAATCGAATGAGGTTTCAAGGGATTTACGTTTTAGGTGTACCACCAGCAGTACTCCCCTACACTCTGTTATCATACTAAACCTCTATTTCCCTATCTGTATAACTACTAAGCTGGCTCTTTTAGGCACCTTTTTTTTTATTCCATGTTGATGTATCCAACTACATATTCTCACTACATCCATAAGTAGGTGACGTAATCCTGCTACACAGCTCCATCTGTTTTCTTGTCACAACAATAACAGAACACACCATTACGGGAGAAAAATCTTTATATAGTTCTTTATTTAAATCTACAGTTTTATCCGAACTCGATGAAACTATGCACTTTGAAGCAAGTGGAAAATACTGCCTACATTTTTCTCACAAAAAAACATACTTCTTCTCCCCCCGTCATCCCCTTACGTATGTTCAGTTTGTCTGTAAATATTTCGAAAACGGTAGGAAAATTGGACAAAGTGGATGTGATTTTTTTAAAAGCATAAAAAATTTCTTGTTTATTGGCGTTGGACCAGTTCCGGTAGGACAATTACTGACTAAGAAATTCGAACTTGAAATTTAAAATTTTTTCTTAAGGTTATGTGGCAACACAAAAATCTTCAGTTTTTAACGATCTCGAAGGAACTTTGCGCACATCATATACATTATTTCTATAAAGGTTTTTTTTTCGTCACAAGCCAGTAGATACAGTGTGTTTTAAATTTTCCTAACTGTTTCGCAATATGATGTAAGTATTTTGATGCGTACCTATTACACTAAACAAATAAATATTTACTACAAAAATTGCAGTTTTACTTTTCATTATATTACAAGCATTCAGTGTCACTATTCATCGCACGAGTCGTCTAGTATGCTTTCAAATAATGTTTTCATTTGATTTATAAAATTGTACCAATGTTACGGAGTATTTTTTCGATAATCCAATCAAACGGGATAAAACATCAGAATCTTCATGGGTACTCTGTTAGTAACTTACAAATTTTCCAAACTAAATATTGCTTCTAATATAAATGAGTGCGCGTTGAATGGATACCATAACGTCATAACTACCATTAGGCTGATTAAATCAAAAAGGAATTCCGTTAGTACAACCAACTGAATAAGAACAAAACACACAAAAACCAGTTTAACACGCAGAAACATTTTTACATTAAAATTAACCTGGGAGACTTTAGAAACAGTGCAAGAAGCAGTGCAGTGAAATTCTGGACGTCACGAAAAAAAGATTTTAAATATATATATATATATATATATATATATATATATATATATGTTGCAGTACAAGTATTTTTTGAATGCAGAGTGTCAATAAATAACGAGAAATAAACAGGTCTTCAAAGCGGATGTTGCAAAAATGAGTGGAATAGTCTCACCACAATAAGAGATAATGATAATTTTGTGTAGTCCTACTGACATAGTTCTAAATAACCGCACATTCCGCGTTTGACGCGCCTAGCGCAGCCACGAAAATACTGCTGGGTAATGGAAATATACAAAATATCATTGTGTCCTGAGGACTAATTTTACTGCCGCGCTTAACATATATGAAGCAAGCGTTGCCAGAGGTAATGGTGTGGTTAAAGACACGTTTAAACTAGACCCAATCTTGAAGATTTTTCAATTTGCAACCACTGAGCCGTATGACCACTCAAGGAGAAACAGTTTAATGCGTAATACACTGAAGACTCAAGCATGACCACCTGCTCAATAGCCTTTGGAACTCAATAAATCAGCGATTCGTCGTGGCATGGATTCTACGAGTCTTTGGTTTGTTTCCGGAGGTATCTGGCACCCGATGACTACGTAAAAGTCATGCAGTTACTTCTAATTACGAGCTGGTGGTTTTTGGGCGCGAATTTGACTCCTGACAGCGTTCCAGTTGTGTCCTATATGGTTAAGATCAAGCGAATACGCTGGCCCGGACATCAACGTGAGTTCACTATCATGCTCCTCAAACGACTGTAGCACGATTCTGGCCTTGTGACACGAACAGTTATACTTACATCGCTATAGTGAAAGACATGAAGTATGAAGGATTAAAGGTGGTGCACAATAATTTTCACATAGTCCGCAGCTTTGATGGTTCTTTTCGATCACTACCACAGGTACCTTGAAACTCCAGGTAATTGTCCTCCATACCGAAATAGTACCCCCAACGGCTTACGTACGTCTGATGCACGGTGTATGTTTCGAGAAGCCGTTCGCCTGGAAGCTGCCGTATCCGGAAACGACCATCTAGCTGGTGTGATTCATCCGACCTGGCAACACGTTTCCATTGACCTAATGTCCAATCCCGATGACCTCGTATCAACTGCAATTGTAATTGACTATGTTGTTGAGTCAATATGAGAAATGTAAGCACCGTCTGCTGCGAAGCCCATGTTCAGCAATGAACGGTGTACCTGCGCTAGCATTGTACTTTGCCGCCAGACCTACCACAGATCGCAAGCCTTCAACCTCCACGTTCTGTGATAAGGCACGGACGTCCACCATCTTCTCGGTCACTCAACCACTTTCCATAAATGTTTACTACAGTAGCAAACGAACAGTCGACCAGCCTCACCGTTTCCAAGATTCTCTTTCCCAGGAGCTAGACCCCAACAATCTGCCCTTAGTCCAAACCATTAATTTCAATTTATTTCCCGATTTACCTTAGGTATCGATGCCGTTCTGCTTCGCTTATGTATAGACCCAGACGGCATAAAATGAGCTGACCAACTACGAAAGACGGCGGAGACAGAGAATTTGGGAGGACGCCGGTTCGATTTTTTTTTTTTTGTAACAGTTTAACGTCCCTTTTTAACAACGTGGTCTTTAGAGACGGGAAAGGATGGGGGCAAGGAATGGGAACGAATTCGGCCATGGCCTTTTGAAGGAAGCATCCCGGCATTCACCTGGAGTGATTTGGGGAAACCATGGAAAACCCAAATCTGGATGCCCGGACGGGGATTCGAACCACCGTCCTCCCGAATGCGAAGCCAGAACGCTATCCGTTACACCACCACGCTCGGTGCCGGTTCGAATCCGGGTCCGGGCATCCGGAATTTTGATTTTCATGGTTTCCCCAAATCACTCCAGGCGAATGCCGGGATGCTTCCTTGTAAATTGTTATGGCCGAATTCCTTCCCGTTCCTTGTTCCCAGTCCCATTCCACCTCTAATGACCTTGACGTCAACGAGGCGTAAAGCCATAAGAAAAAAAAGAGAACTATCGTGTTTTCACCCGTAAAGACTTCATTCCAATAATACTCCGGGACATTCTCTGTTTGTGCAAGGGTCATAACTCACAATGGTTTGGCTTGGTGACTTATTATTTTCTTAACAAATCGTACCTGAGATTAACAGGAAAACAGAAAGAAAGAAAACTGCAGTATTTAAAGATACAATAAAAGACGTAATAGGCGGTAATGAGTGTGTAGGATGAAGACAGTAACACAGGGTATAAGGAGATGGAGGAATTTATCGAAGCAATCGACGGACAGGTGGCACAGAAGAGGTTAAATCCTATTCTGCATTTTTTGCCAGCAGCAAGCTCGGTCATTGTTTTAGATGATATCTAATACCAGCCAGACTGGCAGCCGCTATATCATCGAGTACTTCAACAACTTACCCTGCTGGCGCCCTTTCCTGGCCGGAGCAATTTAATTTTCTCGTGGGCCGCTTGGCGCATCTTAATTTCGCACTCGTCGCACGTAAGGGTAAGGAGAAGCGAACGGCGGATAGGGCTAGGGGAGGGGCGAACAATTCCTCCACCGGAATTCCGCATCCCGTCCCGGTTTAACGTATTTTATCGGGAAGCAATTTGAATATGGCGCCTGGCGCGCGTCGACGCAGGCTGGTGGCCCCTCTTAATAGAGTTTCTCGGTTATTTAATTCCGCACTCTAATTGCTTCTGAGCCGGCTCCGCATTCACAACACGCGCACAACAGCTCGAGACAGGGTCTACCCCGCGCCGCGAATACGAAGCAGGGAGCAGTGCTGACCTGCAAACACTGACCGCGGTCTGCGAGCAAAATATACAGCTTCCGGGAGCACGGCCTTAAGCGCAATAATAACCACTCTGCGGGCGCACAAGGCAATAGCGAGAGTATTAAACGATGAGAGAGGCTTTCTTAATGAACAATAACGCTCGTGCCCCATGCGAAAATTTCGTGAATAAAACGCTATGAATATGCGAGGTTTGTGGTTTGTAGAGGGTTGAAAGATGACCCGGCTCGTCTGTTGCAGTATCTTTCTGATCGCAGCTGATGGTTGCTATCCTGCCACTCTCCACATTGACGTAAACACACGAAACTATCCCTTCCCAAAAGCAAAACTGTAACAGACTTTACCAGAAGCAGTACAAAACACATACAGTATATCGATATTTCTGTGATACGTGGTACTGGCATCCAACGGTAATACGATTACAGCCGATGCTAAAGTTCCAAGAATAAAATTGTTTACACAGGTAGCCTACTGTATAGCAAAACACAAATGTTTCTTTAACAAAAAAAATAATCCGTCAAGCTTCTTAGTGTAGAAAACACACACAGTTTAACAATATCTCTGAGACATGGGTTGCTGCTATCTAGTGGTAACGCTATCAATCCATATCGACGCCAGCGAAGCCTGGTGGCTTGACTCTAAATTATTTCGTACGCGTGACCTTGATAGTTATCACTTTTGCCTTTTAACGTCCGAATTCAGATAATTTCTTAATTTATAGTATCACCAAAGCGGAGACGTCAATCTTTAAAATGATATCTCATTTGTCGATTTCGGTTATCTATCAACAAAGATAAGTGAATGTTAAAAGCGGAGACCTCAATCTTTAAAATTATCTCTCATTTATTGATTTCGGTTATCTATAAACGAAAATAAGTGAATGGTAGTAAAACCGCAACAGCAGGAAGAGATTTGAATTATGAACTACTGGTGGCTACTGTTTTTTATTTTTTTTTATTTTTCCTGTGCTGCTTGTTCCTGTACATAGTAGTGGTTTTAGTGAAATAACTCTATCTTACCTTTTGTAACTGTACAAGGAGTTTATGTGTGGGAGGGTTGACACGGCTGTGCTGAAAGCGGAGAACATCAAGGTGATGGGTTAAGCAGGAACTGTCGCGTGATAGAGAGTCACCCAACTTGAGAACTGATAGTGTGTTTGTTTTCATTTTTTGGCTAAGAGCGCTGACCGTGTGTCATATTTTTCGAACCTGCATTTCTCAAGTAAATGTATTTCTCTTGACTGATTGCTATACGGGATAATTTATAACTAAAATGCAGAAACCATCTGTGATTAACAGTGCTTATCAACAAAGTGAACAGTGTTTAATTTTTTCTGTGTACTAGCTGGTTCCCACGACTTCGTTTGTGCTTGGCAAGAGTTTTCAATGTTTTTTCGTGGAACCTTAGATATTTCTGTGGTAAAAAGTAATTTATTCTACGCCCTGCCAAACCACGAATGAAATTCTCGTCAAATCCGCTTCACATACTAAATATTTTGCATGTAAATTATTTATAATTGTTAATCGCCAAAAAGCTGGAAACATTGCTATTCATTAAAAAACATTCTATAACATTTTAGAACGTTCAAGAAGATTCTAGTACATTTTAGAAGATTCCAAACATTCATCTTGGAGCCCTTTGGTCAAAATGTGTAAATACCCTATGTCTATCGCTTTCGACCACCATATCCCCCACAGCTACCGACATACAACGACCATAGTACACAATGGCAGGCTCGAGGCTACGGACGCAAACAAAAGCCAGTGGTCTGCGCTGGGTAGTTGAGGCTTCAGAGTGTTGCAACATGTTGATAGCTGAAAGATTTATGGTATTCTAAAACATTCTAGAAGGGCATTCGAGAATATTCTAGTACATTCTAGAACATTTTAGTACAATCAAGAACATATTAATACATTCTAGAAGATTCCAAATGACCGAGCCTGGTGGGTGAGCAGCAGTGATCTGGCCTCGCAATCGGGAGGACGCGGGTTCGAATCCCCATCTGGTCACCCAGATTTGGGTTTTACATGGTTTCCCCAAATTAGGCTAGTGCCTGGATGGTTTCTTTCAAAAAGCCCATGGCTGAATTCCTCTCCGTTCCATACAAACGACCTTTCTCGCCTCTAATCACCTCGACGGCGACAAGACGTATCGACATTAGTACTATATTCTCCCATCTATGTAGGTACTGGATTATGATGTTACCACCAGTGAAGTGGCTCCTGGGATGTGCTCTTCAAACTGCACTGGGGAATAAAAATTTTATGACAGTTATATCTCATGCATTCAGCAGTTTGCTACTCATTTTTCACTATGTATCTGGAGTGTCAGAGACAGGTGTTACATCCTCAGCGCTCAGTGGAGGATCAGTTGTTTATTAACGTATAAAGGTGACTGTATGAAAAGAAATTAAAGGCAAATGTGATGAAATGCTGCAGAAAATAATAAACCGAAGTATGAAGATAAGATAAGATACAACATAATAATTCTGTTAATAAGAAAGTAAAATTACAGCTGCTGGAAGAAACCAGAAAGATAACAAAACAACACTAGCAGAAGTGAAACGATCCTTCATTGAAAGAAAATATAGACCCAAGATTCACAGGTATGTTTGTAAACTATAAATGTGGAGCACAAATGCAAGAGAGAACGAAATTTAAATCATTTAAAATGTGATTCTACAGAAAGATGTTGAAAATTAAGGAGGAGATATGAACGTATTTTGTAAATGATGGGTGAAAAATGATTTTATTGGTCGAGTCTTGCAGAAAGCAGAGAATGGACAATGGTGCACATTTCAAGAAATGAGGGCTTGGTTAGAATTTTTGTCAAAAAAACAGTTGAAAATATGTTGAAGAGAAAGACAAACATAAGAATAATGAAGAAGGATCGAGTTGTAATGGATGTGATGAAAAAATGGGGTTAGCTGAAATTTAGGAAGAGAAGATAGATACCATGAAACAAGTCGCGAGACTGATGTTACGAAAACAAAAAAGAAATCTGTTTCACTCGTTCCACTGTATTAGGAACACTACAATGCTCGCCTTGTTTTTTGTTTTTTTTTTTTTTTTCTATAATTTTCCACAGAATTTATTATTTTTTTATTAATCGGTGGATTGTTGAATTATAATGATTTTCTGGGATTTTTGTTTGTTTGGTTACAAATCTAAATCGATTCACGGAGATTTCCAGACTAGTTTCAAACTAATGCGAGAAATACTCAGAGAAATGTAAGCAAAAAGTTAAAACGGCAGCTTGATTTTGCATTCCGATTCGGGAAACTTCTTTAAAGGTAGCTGCACACGGTGATTATCCGTTTCATAAAACAGGACTCCAACGTTTTAATTTGCACCTGCGGCCGGTGGTAATGCCTTGTGTAAACGCCGGCGGAGTGTAACGCGATTAGACCGGCGGCCGCCGTGGGTCACGCGAGGCGAGGCAGCCGCTCGCAAATGAACTTAAATCTCGGCTCCGCGCCGGGCCGGGCCGCGCTGGTGAATTAAAACTGATCGCGGAAGTTTAGGGCGCGAGTAACGGCTCGGCGGGGGAGCGGAATAAATTACAAGTTGTGTGGCGTCGCTCGCAACTTGCTTCATTTTACATTCTGGTCAGCGATGTGGGTTAGCTGCTGTCCGGGCCAACTGCGGAGGACCGTTTAGTCCCCGGGGAGTAGTTGGACCGCCGGCCACGCCGCCGTCCACTCTGCCAAGACCGGAGCCAGGCTGTCTTCACTGCAGCCCACTCACCAACTGCTCCACTTTGCTTTACGAACGACATTAAACATAGTCCAGCTCCGGTCCAACGTTTAATCTCAAGTAATTTTGGATTTTTTCAAAAGTATAAATTATCAATAATTATAAAAGTTACTAAATTCATTTAAATTAAATACTGTTCAAAAGGTGATAACCTTAACATATTTTTTTCTGAGACCAAGTTACTAGAGATGGCTGAAGACATAACATGTGATCAGAATAATTAAATTGGCTCACAAACAATTTATAAAAAGTTATCTGCATGTTGTATGTTACCGGAAATGTATGAAAGTTATGACATTATCACTAACCCCCAATCATTTTTTTAGTGTTATTAAGTCCAATAAACAATTGTATTAATGTTTGTAACCTTAGATATATTATCGCCGGGTTTCCACAGTGTGCAGTATGTGCAGTGACCATGGGTACCTTAGTGTTTTTTTATATTAGTGTAAATCCGTGACCCTGACGAGCCATCTGTCGGGCAGCAGTTATTGGTCTGAGTGGCTGTTTATATATATATATAATGTCGCAGGGTAGAGTCAGTCAGAGTCGGTGTGTGGTATCGCTAGGAGACGGGTGTATGCAGCCAGAGCAGCTCCTATAATGTATGGAAATGTGTAAGTGAAGAATAGTAATAAAAAGCAATAAATTCTCAAGCAGAACGTACTTTTAGACCTCAAAATTACACGCTATGATTCTACAAGAATTGCCCATAGCAGCTCACAAATAAATACAATGTCGAGCCAATTTGGGAAATGTATGAAATAATCTATCAGAGGCTTTTTAACACATACATTTTCTAACAAATATATGTATTTCGTAAAGCAGCTAAATTGAGAATAACAATGTATGTTTTAAAAACTAACACTGTCATTACTCAGAATAAACAAGCCACGTTATAAAAACTAAAAATATTCCTAAGATTGTGTTCATTAATTTTATAACAAGAACTTATTTATTTTTTCAGGGTAAGGTGGGGTGGCACACAGAATGACACAACATTTTATTTTTG
Organism: Vandiemenella viatica; assembly: GCA_031002005.1. NCBI lineage: Eukaryota > Metazoa > Arthropoda > Insecta > Orthoptera > Morabidae > Vandiemenella > Vandiemenella viatica. The sequence goes on from JARYHS010011408.1 coordinate 91,446,076, forward strand.
AAACACAAACATTTTAATGAACTACATCCCTACCTGCAAAGACATATTTTGAAACTTTGTCCGGTTCCAGTTGATTGTGAATTTGCAATTGAGCATAATGAAATTTCGGTTCTATGCAAATCCTTGATTTCAAGATTACCTCTTGGACAAACTGAGGTCTACAATTCTTTTGTTTTGTGATTCAATTCTTTGTAGCATTTTGATAAAGTTTTATTCAAGACCACATCTACAATATTTCGTGCATCATTACATCCTCAGTCAACCACTGATACGAAAACCGTTACAGAAGTGACAATAGACACGGGAGGAAACTTCTTGTCACTCGTTTTAACACTAACCGACCTGCAATCATTTTGTAACCTATCGCCATCCCGAGTTTAACACATTTCCGATTGCAGTTTAGGAAATATATGAAAGTCCTAGGAAATGTGAATTTATTTCACACATTTCCTTTCGATTTTACGCATTATATACATTTCCTAGGAATGTAGGAGGCATTACATCAATTTCCGATAACATATACACTTTCAGAGCAGGTGAAGGCTGGTAGCATGGAACGTACCTTGACCACTGAAGATGGCAGATTGGACTTATACCTGCACGGTATGTGAGAGATTAACAAGCCTCTTAAATCTGGTGGAATAGACAGTAAACGCATGTACCAGTCGAAGCTGCTGGAAGGCCCAGTGAATATTTTTAATGAAATACGAGATGTATAGAGACAGTAAATACGATTTATCGTCACTCGCCGGTGGCTCGGGTATCTTTGCAGAGTATTGGATATTCACAGTGACGTAGATAGTATGGTGCGGGCTGTAGTTTGAAAATGCTGAGTGACAGCAAGTGAAGAAGATTAGCAAATAAAGTGAGGCCGCTAATGTTGGACAATGTTGTCTATTGCGCTCCGAGCTCGTTTTCAGGATGAAATGATTGGACGACGCCTCTAGCAACTGACGATTTAAAACTTCTATACTGTCATTTAAGTGAAGGTATAAATATTCAGTGTACCGAAGTCGTAAACTCAGTGCTAAAAGGATTATCAAACACGTTAATAAATTTGAAAAGAGATTATGATATCAAAAAACTCAACAGTTTGCATATCTGGATTCTTTATTAAATGTCACTAGTGATTGCGAAAAAGAAATAAAATGGCATTTTTCTGAGAAGTACAGCAATGAAAGGCTACTTAAACTATGGCAAGACAAAGAGACAACCATCAACAGCAAGGAGATATTACTTTAATTTAATTGTGATGGAGCGTTTTCTCTGGTGGCTCTTTCCTACATATCCATTTTCCCCCTTTCTTATATTTCATTTTGTTTTAAATTCTTCGTGTGTAATTTTCCAACTCATCTACTCTTGCACTTTACTAATTTTAATTTTGAGTTCTTCCAGCGTTAATCACTCTCCATGTGACTTGTTCCAATCTCTTGCTCCCTTACCTGCAAAATAAAATTTTCGCTCTCCCTTATAAATGAATTTGAGAGCCACTTGTACTCATTGTCGTCTTTTCTCTTCCAAGCAGTACCCCTCATCCTTCTACAATATCTTGCCAAACCTCATCGCCAGTATATGTCTTGTATGCTCTCTTCTTCTTTCTCCTGCCTTTCAATGACTCTCAATCCAGCGTCTTTTCAGTTACTGATTGTGTTCTGTAGTAACTTCCCTAAACAAATCTAACTGCACTTGTCTTTTCTATTGTGAAACCTGTACAGTGACGGCTAAGGATAATAATCGAATCAGCGCTTTAGAAATATGATGCTGATGGAATATGTTACGAATCTGGTCATCCAAGAAGTACCAAAAATAAACAACTAAATAAAGACGAAATCAAGATAAAATCAAGAAATGATAGCAATAAAAGTAAAATAAATATAAAAATAGTGCCAGATGAACTAGGAGATTTAAGTAAGTTTTGTTATTTATGTAATACAAGAATGGCACTAGCGAAAATATTCTTTTTGAAAAAGTTTTTTAGTTTTTGACATTATCCAAGGACTGGGAATGGAACACCATGTATGTTAGCTTGTGGTTCAGCAAAAATTGCAGTTCCTTAGTCACATTCTCAAGAGAAAGGTTGAAAACCTGGTAAAGCATACAGTCCAGGCAAACATTAATTAGGTAGTGCCACAAAATGATGGATATATCAAATTCGTGATTTGTTTGTCATGGAGAAATAACTACTATGTAGGGAACAATAACTACTGATATGGCGAAAGACAAATTGTATTTGGGAAAAAATAGGCGAGTCATAGAAAAAATAAAAGAAGGAAACATTTTACAATACTAACTCAGAACAAAAATAAAAATACTGACAGCCTTCGGTCAACTAATGTTTTTGTTTGTTTTAAAATTTTGAGTATAGTCATGTCTTTGGTTGCTGATGAAGTGTAATGAATGAATAAAACCTTTGAGTTAAGAACGACTGTGATTAACAAAGAACAGAAAGAACTTACTTGTTTAACGAATTCACCACTTAAATCAACAGTTTGTTTTGAATTATACGTAACTGAATTGTGTTGTTTTTAAACGCTGTGACTAGTTTTTAATCACATATCATTGTTTTCGTATTTTTGTATTCGGGGACGGGAGCTGCTTCGTGTGTAAATACGAGTTATTTATAACGCCAGCTTACGAAAGGCACCAATGCCATTTATTAAGCCTACATTAATTTTTGGCCTCTCAAGTGGTTAATGTTTACCCTGAGTATGTTACATAATTCTAGAAAAGTTCAGCGATGGCTGATAAATTATTTAATTATTCTTGTGGGAAATATTGAAGGAATCAGTGAGGGATGGATCTTGTTCCATGAGAGTAACTCCTGTTTTATTGTAGCACGACTCTTGTATGAAGAGTTTGTCTCGGGGAAAAACTAATGTTTTAGAAGTTTTCGATTTAATCAATCAGTGATCTCGGTAGCAAAGGCACGGACCGCCGAAGTTAAGAGTCAACAGCACAAGTCGGCAGTTGAAGTCGAGGTCAAACATTTGTGGACCAACTCATCCCAGGCGGGGTAGTGAGGGTATGAGAAATATGAATATTAACCAATCATAGAGTCGAGCTTAGTCGATTAACGGCAGTTTCCATGGTTTTATTAACTTAAACGCTTTGACAAGCAGAGCCTTCAAGTACTCACACATTAAACCAGTAATCTTCTGATCAGACAGAAGAGAGTGGGCTGACGGAAGACTCAACGATAAATTTCAATTAAGTAGCAATAATTAATGCCCTGCATGTGGGAACTATTAAATTTTTATCAAGGAGTTTTGTCAGTTGCATTGACTATTTGTAACTCGACGCCTTTAAATAATCAAAGGCAGTCAGGTACTATAATACACAGAAACCCCTCGGAATATAAGAGGCGTATCACCCATTAATAAATAGTGAAATTTTCTTTCTACGGATGTTGTTCAAGCTGAGCTAACTTCAAGAAACTGCGTCTCAACACCAGTGTTTAAAATTAAAGCTTTGTGATAACTCTGACAAAGTACGCAGAGAATTCCATCCGCACGCGAGTCGATGCACACCAAGAGCTGACGTTGTCACCTGAGCCTTGTGGATGAGCGGTAACGTTCAGGCCTGGCAGCTGGGAGGACGTGGGTTTGAATCCCCGTGCGATCATACAAATTTCGATTTTTTATGGTTCTCCGAAATCTTGGAGTGATGATTCCTTTAAAAGGTGATGGCCCAATTCCTTCCCGTCTCTTCCCAACAGTCCTCCCGCCTCTAAGGACCACGACGTCAACGAGGCGTAAAGCCATAAGCAAAAAATAAACGATGACGTCAAAGACTGGTAGGAAAAACGTTATTAACCAAATGTCGCGCATCGCAAAATGTAAGACAGATTTGAATGAACTGTCAAAGTTAACCAATAAAAAGATTGCCAGCATCACTTTTGATATGTTAACTTCATCCCCATGGTCGGACAATCTTGGGAATGCCGAGCAATATATATAATTCTGACCAAAAAAATGCCATAACGGCTGATGAAGTTAAACGTTCCGCGACGAACACATAAACACCAATATTTCGATACAAAACCTTAATTTCAGGTGAGACATTATGGCAGTGAGTCGATTGTGCTCACATAAAAACATACCACACGAGTGATGTCTCTATATGTACACATCTGATCACCTTGCCATGTGTCTCGTTCCTAATATGACTAAGGTTTCATACCGAAATTTTGTAATGTGTGTACGTGTTTACGTATTCGTCACGAATCTCCTATCTACATTTCTAGTGAGTACTGGGCTTATTTTTCGCATCATTCCTTATTTTTAATAGATGATATTTTTAACCCAGCAATAAGACTACCAGCTACTGATTACAGGTTCGTTACATTGCAGCCTAAAATATAAACAATTTCCATTGATAACTACAAATTCCTACAGTTGACTGCAGTTTCCGGAGAAGACTTATTTGCTACATTAGTATATAGTTTCTAAATCAAAAAGATATATGCCTCATCTGGGATTCTGAATAACATTGTCATCTTGCGTTCCGTAACAATTATTTCAGTTTAAGAAAGAGCTTTTCACGGCGTTGTAAATAAATAAAATTATTTACTGTATTGATTTGTTGGTTATGTTGAAGACAATCTAATCATTATTTCATACCTTATTTTTTTCTTAGTAGCAAGATCTGTAGTCTAATTATTTTCGATTGATTACATGTTACTTGTATGTTGCAGAATATAGGTTTTAATTCAAATTATGTCAGCATCGTGTCGGAACAAGTATCCAGGTTTAATTAACCACCTGTCTTTCGTGTAATTGGTATGTGCAATTTTCTTATGTTGTACCAGAGCGAAAACTTTGTAACCCACATTACACGCCTAGCGTATTTCGCTTAAATTAATATAAAAGACAAATTATCTTTTAACTTCAGCCCGTCGATGGTAATTTTATGAGCTAATTAAGGGTAAAACACTAATTTTATAGATTTTTATAAATAAAATGCCGTCATAAACAACTGTTGTGACGAATGCTTTTTATTCCCTAGACATGTTTCGCCCTTATGGTGGGCATCATCAGTAGCTGTGTATGATTTTACAAAGGAGAAACACGTCTGAGGAATTAGTGTAAAAGTACTGATTAGTACTACATATATAAATAGGTCCGTAAAAGTGCATAATGTGCTTTTCCACAGCGCCAAGTGAATATTGTCACTATACCTGTAAGTACAATCTATATCTTATTTACATTGTACACATATACACGCAAAAATATACATTTCAAGCCTCTGATATTGCCCTACATCAAAAGAGCGAAATGCGCCTGGAGATAGTTGTTAATAGACGGTATTTATTCATAAAAAATCAATTGGGTAGCAACTGCGAAAAACTGCCCTTCAGCCGTATCTGTATCCCAATTTTGTCTCCTCAGAGAAATAACATCCGCGTGCGACGATATTAAAAGTTTCCTCTGTATGTTCTCTCGTTGTGAGTCGTGATATGAGGGAGCGAAATGGAAAGTTTAGAACGTCAGAGTGGTGTAAATATCGTCTGCCGAGTGAACTGGTGACTGCTTGGAGACACAATACGAAATTAATATCTGCCGCAACGCTGGTGTGTCGCGGAGTGAAATTTACATTTACGTGTGGGTACGATATTCGTGGCAGGTAGAGGACATCTCTGGAGAGATGAGGGCCGCAGCGCCGCAGAGTTAAGGGCTCACGTAGCGCTGTCTCCCCGGGGCACAACGTCGCCGTCCGGAATTTAAAATGAACAGAGTCTGCGTGTGGGCCATACGAGTGGGACGCTCAGTGTAAACAATCTGTCTGCTGTACAAACCGGAGGAACGCTGTCACACGCCTGCTTTTATTTCGGTTCGCTGAACAACATGGTTTACTTTTGCACATCTCGGTATACCAGTTCCGCTCCTTGGATAGTTTACACTAGATTGTTGTGTCTTTTAGTGAGCTCTGTATCGACACCTGGGTGGAGGAATCAACGCGGTGTAGTACTTACGCCGTTGTGCTCAACCCAAACGGGGTTGAGGGGGGACGGAAAACAATTGCCCAATGTTTCAGCCGACTGTAAAAACGGGCAATGCCGTACTTACGTGTCCATTTGGAATTCTAAAGACATTTGCCGGTTTTTAAAGGACATTTATCGGACATGACACAAACTGCAGGATAATTATGCACAGTTAGATGACCTTTATAATAATTTCGCGAGTAACATACGACGAAAACAATATATTTCTGATTTCATCTGATATTCGTTCCCTCTAGAATGACGTAAACATCCTTCCCGGGAGCCGAAGTGTCACAGACCTATCCGTAATACTACTAAGCTGAACCGAACTGACGCAGTATATCCATATCTCTGTGATATCTGAAGCTGCTGTCTAGCGATAACGCGATCAATCATTATCGACACCAGCAAAGCCTGGCGGCTAGGCTCTGAACTGTTTCATACACGTGACCTTGATAGTTAATTCTTTAAGGATAGAATTCAGAAAAATTCCTATCTTAATTTATGATGTTACCAAAGCACAGACCTTACTCTTTATCATATTCAGTTAGATATCAGGGGAGGTAAGCGACTCCTGAAAAAAAAACACGTTTTAGGTATAATGAAGGGTCGAATTCCAAAATAAATCCTTTCTTAAAAAATTGTGTTACCAAAGCAGAGACGTTAATGTATAAAATAATACCTGATTTATCAATTTCGGTTAGATACAAAGAGAGATAAACGGCTCGTGACAGAAAAAAAAAAAACTTTTAGAAATAATATAAAGTACATAACATCTTGTAGAAGAGTTGAGACAGCGTAAGATGTTGCAGAAACGTAATAGAATTAATACTCAGCGTTTCACTAAATGCTACCAGAATTTTTTTTTAAATCAGCCGAAAGCTTAAATAATCCAATAAACGACGCGACATAGCCCGTAAAGCTATAAATCATGTACAAAGACGGACGCGAAAGTCTTAAGAATCATTATCATAATACTGTAAAATTTACTACATGTGGGTTTTTGTACATATAGACGCTTCTATCCTGAGTTCAGTGACATGGTTTTTGTATGTATACCTCGAAAACCATTAAATTTGATGTGATTTTCAGTTTTATATAGGACCTTTCTCTTTGAAGTTAAATCTTTATTGAACATTGACCAATTGCCTACGTGAGCTGAGCAGTATCGAATTAACTGAACCAAGTAGGAGTAGAGAAGTGCATCAGCGAGCTTTCAGGCAAAATCGCTCTGAATTTATCTAATATCAAAGATATGGGTCAATAAATGTAAATAAAATACTTTATATTTTTCCCCTAACGTTATAATAAATTCAATTAAATTGTAAATCCATTTCTTATAGGTTCTATTAAGTCAAGTATTATATCATGTGACTTGCTTTACACTTAATGTTCCTAATAATTAAAAAACTTGATTTATTTTGGGTGATCATTACTGTATGTTCAAGAAGACGTTTACCTCACATAGGGAACGCTTCATATAGTTAAGATCTACTGAAAGACCCAAGTAAACTCTGCATTACATGATTCAAAGAAATCATACTAGTTCATTGATTGGTCCAGCTGTTGTGCAGTTTCTGGGCCATTGTTTATGTGAAAATTGAGATATTTTGTTGTTTAGAAGAGTATTCAACGAATCCACATAGTCTCGTAAGATTTGGTTCGGTACTTGTTTAATAACTCTACATGTAGCCTATTTTGCTCAATTCGTTTAATAACACAATTCTGTGACTATATGAGAAACAGAAATGAAACATAGTTATAAAATATAAATTGACATTTTCATTGCCATCGATTGCATAAGAATGTAACTGTTCATAAATACTGAAGTTCACGTCTTCAAGAACGTGTAATGAATGTTATCACAGAAAGGAATTTCATAATAAATACTTGGTCTTTATAATTTTCTCTAATTTCTTAAACATTCATCTAAAATGATACCTGGAGAAAAGTAAATTTGTACAATTTATTGTCTATCAATACTTATAATTCCAAATTTCATGGTTATGAATGTAACATACACGTTGCTAGAGCTATAAATTCCATCGTAGATTATTAATGTGGTCTAATGTCTCATTTACCCTCCCGATACTTTTGTTGTGTTGTAAATTAACAGCAAACATAACAAATACCAGCCAGTGAAAAGACTGACTTTTTGTGGAACTAAGAATTCACGAGGCGTGTTATAAAGACTCTCCTATACATTGAGCAGAGAAGCGACATATCTTCCTCGGTCTCTGAAACATTTAACGCGTTTGGACTAACACAGGAAATTTCTGAAAGTTGCAGTGACTGTGACATTTTCTCACGTATTCTGAAAAATCACAGGACCTGGTTCCTGGGTGCGTTAACACATTTATTCTATGTTATATGTGAGCCTTTTGGAGGAAGCGGATTGGTTAATGTTGCCTTCTGTCTAAAAACCAGAAGAAGCCAGAAGAGCTGTTGGCATCAGGAGTCAAAGATGATTTTTCGTTAGGATTCCATATTCGACTGCTGTATAAGGATCTAGCAGATCAGCCGCTCGAGATAACAGTAGTGACACGCTATGATCCGTGGTTGAGCCACCCAGAGTAACACTTCTCCCCCCGCCTCCCCACTTTACAAGGATCAGTGTTTGCACCTCAGGAAATGACAACAAAACGTCCGTCTCCAGCCGCAAACATCTGGCCTGCGGTGGCTTACCACTTGCCGTCATCGCTGTAAATTGATCAACACGTGATAGCCCACACCAATAAACTTTTTTTCTTTTAATTTTTGGCTTTAGGCCTCGTCGACATCGAGGTCATTAGAGTGCGAATGGGACTGGAGAAAAGGAACGGGAAGTAGTTTGGCCTTGGCATTTTAGAAGGAAGCATCCCAGAATTCACCTGGCGTGATTTGGGGAAATCATGGAAAATCCAAATCTGGATGCCCGGACGGGGATTCGAATCGGCGTCCTCCCGAGTGCGTTAACCACTCACCCACCACGCTCGACTAGACCAATAACAATCAAATGCCTGTAATCTACCCTATTATTCAAATTAATCTATGTCTCTTGTTCTCGTTCAATTTAGGTATACTCGAATAGTGAGTTGTTAAGATTGGTCTCATTCCAAAGAATAAAATCAATGATGTTTTAAAAATCAAACCAGATCTTCGAGACTTAATTCATTCATAGTTGTTGATTTCTCGTCCCATTCACATTATTAAATTATAATATATATCGTGCTGCCAAAAATACCAGTCATTAGAAAAAATAATAATTAATAACTACGAACAGTATGCCCCCTATTTAAATTTAGACCCTCCATATTTACGTTCCAAGAGAAATTTATAGTGTTTAGAATTTCGGACTCCTGAACAAGCCGAGATTTGTCCTAGCCATATTTCAATCAGAAATTACAAGTAACAGACGTTCATTCGTAAAATACAATTGCTTTCCCCGGTCATTAGAGTGCGTGCATTCAGTATAGCTGATTGTTCGGAACTGGGCTAAATTTCTCCTATCTCAATTTTTTATGTGCGACACAAAATCGTATTTAAAAATGTAATAAAACTGTTGTATGAAATAAAGATGTAGGTGTGGCTGCATTACCTTTTTTCCTCAACCATTGATATTTTAGGAAAAGAAAGTGTATCTTTCGGCTTATAACACTACCCAACATCAAAATTGTTTCGGGCTCAAAAATATTTATTTCCGAAGTATTTTATCGCGCTAAACATGAAAATCAACATAAAAAGTTAAGATTAGCTCTTGTTTTCAAGATAGGAACCAACTTGAGAAATCTCACTATGGCTGTTTTAAGTGACTTTCTCTTCTATTCACCTTACAACTAAAAATATGGGCTTTCAAATACAAAAATTAAAAAAATAATAATAAATTTGACAATTTAAAATCGAATTACGATTTAAAAACTACTTTTTTAATACTTGTTATTTCAGAATTAATCACTCAAACTAAAATTTACAATTTTCTGCATTCAGATCAGAATGCCACGATAGTGTGTTAATGTCGTCAACAACTTTTGTTACATCTATGGTGAAATAACTTTTGAAGCAAAGAAGCTAACCATTAGCCCAGTTGTAAAGACACCTTACTTCCATTACTTCGGTGTGAAGGTAGGTGACCAGGATAAACCATGGCCCCACATGTTTGTTGTAACTCTTGCTCAGTGAGACTGCGAGAGTGGCTGAATGGGAAGAAACGAGCAATGAAGATTACTGTACCCATGATTTGGCGTGAGCCAACAAGCCAACTTGACAACTGTTAGTTCTGCATGACGCCCTCCATGAATCGAGGTTGGACAAGAAAGAAGAAGGAATCGGTACAGTATCCCAGTGTTCCATCAGCCATTCGGCCCGTTCCTCACTCGGCTAATCTGCCAATTCCAGAACCACCTCAAAATTATGAGATTGAATAGGATGATGCTGTAGAACAAGAAGTCACTAGACCTGGGACTTCCCATGACCCACATTTCGAGGCAGAATATTTCAATGAGCCTCACAAACTAAATCAGACAGAATTGAATGATCTCGTAAGAGATCTTGACTTACCAAAGCAGAAAGCAGAGCTTCTGGCATCAAGACTGAAGCAATGGCATCTACTCCAACCAGAAGTCAAAATCACAGAACACAGGACTCGTCACAAGAATCTTCTTCATTTCTTTGAGAAGAAAGAACATGTTGTTGCTTGTACTGATGTTAATGGTTTGATTAATTCCATGAACATAACTCATGATACACGGAAGTGGAGGTTATTTATAGACTCTTCCAAGCTTAATTTGAAAGCAGTCATACTACACAACGGCAACATTCTTCCTTCCATTCCCATTGGACATTCCGTTCACCTGCAGGAAACTTACGGGAATGTGAAATTACTTCTCGATTCAATCAAATTGGAGGATCATAAATGGCAGATTTGTGGTGATTTTAAAGTTATTGCTGTACTCCTAGGCATGCAATTAGGCTATACCAAGTAATGCTGTTTTCTGTGTTTGTGGGACAGTCGAGAAAGAATCTCTCACTACATAAAAGATAAATGGCCTTCAAGAAATCTAATTCCCGGGGAGAGAAATGTCCAAAATGAGCCTCTAGTTGATCCAAATAACATTCTGCTTCCACCCCTGCACATTAAGTTGGGATTAATGAAGAACTTCGTGAAAGCCATGAACAAGGATGGAGAGGCTTTCCAGTACCTTAGAGCGAAATTTCCAAGACTGAGTGAATCAAAGGTTAAAGAGGGAATCTTTGTGGGCCCTCAAATACGCACAATTATGAAGGACCCTGCTTTTGATAAAGTTTTGGAAGGGAAAGAGTAAGCAGCCTGGAAAGTCTTCAAAGGTGTGGTACGAGGATTTCTAGGCAACAGAAAATCCGAGAACTACCAACAGTTGGTGAAAGAACTCCTAAAAAGTACCATGACCTTGGATGCAACATGTCTCTGAAACTTCATTTCTACACTCCCATCTTGATTTTTTCCCTAAAAACTGTGGATCTGTAAGCGATGAGCACGGTGAAAGGTTTCACCAAGATATCTCTGTAATGGAACGCAGTGGGATGAGTCAATGCTGGCCGACTCTTACAAGAGATGCTCCGGCGTTGACGTACAAGAGGCAATTCAAAAGGAAACATTTGCAAGAATAGGCTAAAAACAACCACTGCTTTCTGAAAAATGAACATTGTTTAATGAAACATGCCTATTATATTGTATTTTTTACATAGGAATTTTTTTCTTCTTCAATTTGCTTTTAAATCGATGTGTGGGATTTTGTGTGTCTTTCTCCAGTGGTCTGTATTGTATCTTGAAAACAAGAGATACTAAAAAAAACTCATTTACATATTCGTTTTTTCAACCCAAAATTTTTAAGAATTGACTATCTAGAACCAGGAAACTGACAAAAATATTTTTTTGTTGGCTAGTGTAATTAGAAGGGGAAAAAGTCAGATTCGGCATATACTATTGTACTGGAAAAATTTGTAGCTTACGAGTATTGCATCATCCTTTTTGCAAAGAGTTTGAACCGGAGGCGATAAATATTAAACAACGAGTAATTGTGTTTACAATACTTTGGAAAACTGGCTACAATGGATAGTCAGAGGTCCTGTGGTTGGATTTAACGTTGTACAGCGTCATCTCTTGATATTCAGTGAGGTTTGACCTTGATACCGTCAGCTTGGTCCACTGTTACCTCCGTGTTCAGCCGACTTGAAATTGCCGCAGGTGTGTACACCGACAGGCTTTGACCGATGGGGCGATCCCCCTCTTCGCGTGACGTCATCGTGTACGCACTGGCTACTGGCATTAGCTAGAATGCTACTACGGGACGGAAAATGCTGTTAGCAGCAGTATATAAAGGCCAGAGAAACTCCGTGGTCACAGTCCAGCTGGTCTGTACGATCGCCGTGACAAAATAAATAACGCAATGGCCTGTTCTTTATTTTATTTTTTTAAATATGGCTTTCGGTCTTTGCGACAATTTTGCCAGCTTAACTTTGTTAATGTACCAACTGCTTTATCAGGCTTTCACTGAGATATTGTGGACACTATAGTGAGGACAGCACAAGACGAACACAACACTTAGTTAAAACCACCCATGCCCGAGGCCGGACTCGAACCGGCGACCCTTGCAATGCGGAGCCAGCGTGCTAGCCCCTACACTGCCAGGGCCGGCGCAATGGCCTGTTGGAGGTCGGTGTAGGTAGGTGATCAGCCGGATCTATTTCAATAGGATGATTTTATTGCGGTGTCTACAAGACCTGGGAATGTAATCAATAGTAAAATATTATTCACTTTTGTTACAAGGTAAAATTATTTTTTAACGCAACCAATGTAATAACAATGTTCTATTATCAATTAAATTCGATTCTTAAAAATGTAATTTCAGGATTTGTAACATATTAAGTGCTTACATTTGACAACCAAAACTTGCTGTTTTATGTGGCTAACTCTACAGGAAGTGTCATGTAAACGAAAACAGATTTCCAGCATATGCATTATATATACATTCCACCTCTATTCACCGGGCGAGATCATTGTTTGCACATCTATATACGCCTTGTATCTCACTATTTGGAAGAAGAAGGTAGACCACTGAAATTCTGCGTTAATTGTGTTTGACAATTTTATATTCGTCGTTCAAAGTAGCCGTCATCTGTGGTAAGTGGGTCTTATGTCTCTATCTTTCCTTAGTTTGACTACCTAAAGTATATTATATATTTATATACAACAGTTGGTGTATCAGCTGTTTACCGCATATTCCATTCTCGTTGATTTTTAAATTACGGCGCTCTTAAAGTGATTATTTCACAATAAACACATCATCGGCGTATATACGACTGCCAGACGTAACTAAATACGGCCTATACATTTTGCGTCAATTCTGTTAAACAAAAAATGGATACTAATTTTTTTTTGAAAATTTCTCTTAAATTTCTATGCTTTGTAACGTCTCATCAATATTAAACTTACCATATTTTACTTCTGGGTCTATAGGTTGTACATTATTCGTTGGCTAATTGAAGTTTTTTCAAGAATCGTGTTCAACGAGAAAAGGGTGCTAATGTGTGAATTTTAAATTTCTCAGATTTACAACTTTACATCAAAATGAAGAATGCCTTTGTTTCACTCACCAACCATGGATGGATAATTTAGCTTTATTTGTAACCCCATTAAAACTGGAGCTGTAGTTTTTCCGTGAATTCCGTCCATTCGATCAAACAAAATAGCAGTCAACGCAACGCTTGTTAGTACCCGCAGTCGAATTATTTAAATTCTAGGATTTAATGAAAACCAGGATGTGACTTATAATTGTGAGTTTGTTGAAGATGTTTCATTGTCCTGTTGGTGAAGACGAATCTCTGTAATCTCCCAAATTCTTTGAATTTTTTTTTCTTTTTCGTTTTCTTCGACCGTTTGCTGAATTATGGGAGTTGAATATTGTTCTTCGAAATAGTCAGTCAGGATTTCTGCTTTTGTTAATGGTTAGAAGATGTGACCGTCGTCGGTGGTCATTGGTCTTGTCGGTGTTTTAGGATTTTTTAATGCTCTTGTTAGACCCCAAGCGTTTTGATGTGGAAGTGTTAGCTTTGACATTTTTTCTTCCCAACGTTCATAGTTTAGTTCTTTTAGCCTCTTCTGCAGTTTTCTTCTATAATAGTTTGTCAGTATTCTGTCTTGCGGGTCTCTGAACGTCTGCCATTTTTTTCGGTGGAAGTTCTTTATGTATTTTAGTCTTACAAGGTCCTCTGGAAGGTCTGTTTTATAGTTGGGTGGCGGGTTTACTGTTGTTATGGACGCTTTATGGTTAGCTTTATCTATAACTTTGGTCAGGAGGTTTATAGCGCCATCTATTTCGTCCTGGCTATCCATTCTAGAAGTGGTTTTGATTGAATTATGTATTTTTTTGTGAAAATACCCCAGTTTACCTGTTTTGTTATTTTTGGGGGTGGTGCTGTGATCATCCAGTTATTTATCTTGACCGGGTTATGATCTGACGATAATTCGTTTACAGTGATTGGTTGTAGTATACGTGGAATATTCATTGTTATCACGATATCTATGACATCCGGTTAATGATTATGATTTGCCGGTATATGGGTTGGTATCTCCGGATCAAAGATATTTAAGTTTAGTTCTCCTGTCACCTGAAATAGTTGATTGCCATGTGGATTTGCAATTCTTGAATTCCATAATGGATGTTTGGCGTTTAGGTCACCACCCACCAGTATTTTCGAACCAGCCGTCGTAATTTTCTCTATATCCTAAAGTAGTAGATCTTTATTTGGCCTCAGATATGCTGCCACTATTGTTATTATGCCATCTCTTGTTTGGGTTTTGATTCCTGCAGCTTCAATATTTTCCAAATTATTAAATTCTATTGGGGCGTGGCTGATTGGTGATTTTACTAGCACCGCTGTTCCTCCACCTCTTTCTCCTAATCTGTCGTTTCTATAGGTGGTATGTTTCTTAATTTGAAGCTCTGATGTGGTTTTAAGTGCGTTTCTGTTATTAGTATTATATCCAGATTTTTTTGTTGTTGAAATAAGGTTAGTTCATGTTTTTTCTGCATTATTTCGTTCGCATTGCTATGTTTATGTCCCGTTTTGGAATCTTGGTTCTATTTGCCATGATTGAAATAATGCTAATACGCCTTGCAGTAGAGCTCCCATTTTCTCCAATAAATCACGTGCCATAACAATTTTTGTGAGCTTAGTTTTTATTATGTCCAATTTTTTGCCTATATTTTCAGCAGAAAACATGTTGCTGAAATCAATTGTCTGATTTTCCTCATGCGATTGGTTCCTTGGGTTTCTGTAGTTTCCTTTTGTCTGTTTGGTTTTTACCTCGTTGGCATAGTTAATTTTTTGTTGTTGGGATTTTTCCGGTGTTTTTTTGTCTTGTCCTGCATAAATTAAGGGGAAGTTTTTGGTTTGATTCCAGTTTCCCTTGCTAGTTTGCTCCTGTTCAGGATTTTCTTTTGTTTTCTTCTGGCCATACGGCTGTTCATTATTTCAGCAAGTGCTTTCTGATCTCGGACAACCGCGCCAAGATGCTGGATGATCTTCGCTGCACTTGGCGCATTTGGCTTTTGCTTCACGTGCTATCGGGCAGGCCTTAGATTCATGTAGCTCCGTACATTTCACACATCTGCTTGGAAGGGTACAGTAGTTCGCAGTCTGAACTGTGATGGCCCTTCTTTATCCTTGTATCTCTCCACATGTAACTGATTTCTCGCTCGTAATATATGTCTTGTGCCTTTTTTGTAGGCGTCAAGGTTATACAGTATGTTGCTAGAGGTATTAATTTATTTGACGTCTTATCTCTTGTCTTAAATTGGTGGATATTTTCTACTAGATATCCCCTTTTAGCTAAGGTTTCAACAATCTCTTTCATTTCCACATTTGGTGGTAAACCCTTTATTACCACTTTCGATGGTGCTTTATGCGGCGTTTGGTGTGTGTAGAATCCAATCTTTTTCTGATGTAGATAGTTTTTTACTTTGAAGTAATCCTCCATATTGTCCATGTGATACTTGACGCTATCTCCTCTATATATTACTTTTAGGTGACCTGTAATTTGTTTCTTGATTTCTTCGTTCAGTTTAAATGTGTACTTTGTGTTGCTCCATCGTTCCTTGTGCATCTGTGCTGTAGTTGTTCATGTTCTGTTCGTCGTCATCTTTTCCACTCTCCTCTACTGCCAATGCTGAGAAACGATTGGAGAGTTTTATTTGATTTCTTGCGTCTGTTCTTGCCATTTTTATTTGTTTTTCAGCTGATCGTCGTTTTCTATCCATGATAGGTTCAAAGGTTTGTTGATCTTGCTCACTCGCACCTAGTTCAAATGGCTCTCCGTCATAGCTGAATACTTCTCGTGTCGTTGCCTCCTCTTGTAATGTTTAACTGTCATCGTCTCGTAGACTGCAAAACATTGGAATAACAGTTCCGAAACGGTGGTACAAGTAAAAAATGCCACTATCAATTATTCACCCACCAATTTAATTTGAAATACCAACACATCAAAGAGGTTTTTACAAAGACCTCCGAGTAGGCCGAAATTTTCCCCTTAAAGTGAAAAATAGAGAAAACAATAAGGAACTATTAAAACCCTAGCCAGGACGCCAAAGGTGTTAATGCCAGGAACACTAAAACATCAGCAAAAAAAAAAAATGACTTGTATGTAGTGTAAATTCATTAAATATTTTGGTCAGGATTAGTGAGAGTGTTATGGATTTGTGAGAATGTTATGTGTCGCATTTTGACGTGGAATTTTGATGTGTGTGTGTGTGTTTATATTGTAGATTGTGTGAGTTCAATTGTAGTGAGTAAGTTTTAACAAAATCGTGATATCGAAGTCCATATGCAACAAGAAGATGAATTCTTGCCAGCCCGCATGACCTTTCGCTCTGTCCAAACTAGCCAAGGACCAAGAAATAACGAAATGGAGATATCAAACCCATTTAACCCACTACTGTAAAAGGACTAGCAAAAGCAGAAAAGTGAGAAGCTGCAGTTACGACAAATAGTGGTACAATTGCCCAACAACTACAAAGACCTGTACCAGATGATGAATATATTACTGGAAGGACATCCCTTTCGAGCCAAATCAGCAGGAGAGGATAAGATAAATCTCAATCTAAACTCTACTGACGATTATCTAGCTGTGACTGCAGAGAAGAGATATTCCCTATTATACGTTCCCAACAGCAGCAGAAAAACTTCTGAAGGTGGTCTTACAAGGAAACCCACTAGGTATGCCGGCCTCAGATATTAAGGAGGAGATGGTAGATAAAGGTTTCAAAGTACGTACAGTAGCTCAGCTAAAGCGACCAGGGAGTTCACATCTGATGCTCCTGTTAGCAGAATTCCCCGACATACCAAAAATATATATATATATATATTTTTAGCTGACAGTATTATTCCCCTGAGAGTGACAATGGAGAAACTACAATCAGCTGGGGGGGGCAAATGCAGTGTTACAACTGCCTGGCTGTTGGACACATGGAAAGACACTGCCAAATGAAACCAATTTGCCTTAAGTGTGCAGTAGCAAACCTGTCCAGAGAGTGTACAATCCAAAAAGAACAATCCTCGGCGAAATGCGCCAACTGTCAAGGCCATCACGTGGCGAGCTATAAAGGCTCTCCGTTCTTCAAGCACACACGAGAACGCCAACCCGGAATTGCAATGGCACAGTCTAAAGCTGCCCACAAAAAACGTGAGGAGAAGAATAAGTCCAAACAATCACATGACAACGGACCTGCTCCCAAAGAACCGACAGCAGATTCTTCGAAGAAAACGCAACAGCTGAAACAGAATGAACTGAATGTAAACTTGGAAAAATCGCAGTTTCCGCTGCTAAAGAAACTCAACACCAGTAACCATGAGAATAATGGAAACAACCAAGCATTGCGCAACCAGAAGTATTCATAAAAAAGCCGGGCATTCTCAGATATTGTCTCAGGAAATTAATCGAACAAAAGCAGTAATTCAGGATTACAATTCCTTAGGGAGGAGGGCGTTAACATTTTCCTGGTAGAGGAAACACTTCTTAAAACTGGACTGAGAGCTCCGGTGCCAAACTTCTGCAGTTACCACACAGACAGACTGACAACTGGAGGTGGAGTTGCTATATATATCAAGCGTAGCATTCCTCACAATGATGTCTTGTTGCTGCCAACTGAACAACTTGACGCTACTGCCATTCGGGTGAAAACAAAATCAGGTTCTCTTGCAATTGTCGCTGCTTATCTCCCGCCTAGGAGATTACTGGTAGGGAACGACATAGTCGGACTCGCGAGTATTCGAGGCAAACTTCTTGTTAGAGGAGACTTCAACGCGAAGCACCCAGACTGGAATTCCCGTGTAGCTAACCAAGCCGGCCAACAACTCCATCGTCTAGCTCTTAGACATAACCTACATGTGTGGGGCCCTGAAGAGCCCACCCACCATCCGTGGAATGGCAATAAAGCAGATGTCTTGGATATTACCTTTACTAAAGGGTTCACTGGCATCGTAACTGCAAACTCCCTGAACAGGATGTCTTCGGATCATTCCCCCGTAATCCTTGAAGAAGACGCGGGCTCCTGGAAACCTGAATGGAACATGGCGTCAAACTACAGAAAAACTAAGTGGGATCAGTACCGTGACAAAACCACCGAGGCAGTTGAAGAGCATCTGCTCCTAGACAATAGAACTTCAGACCATGCGCTCAAGAACTTCGTAAGCATTGTCATTATCTCCAGCAATGCCGCCACACCACGTAAATCAGAGTCCAGCATTCAAAACAGCTACCTCCACATCTCCAAGCCCAGATCATAGATAAAAATCGAGTTGCTAATGGAAGGAAACTCGAAAGAAAGGCAGAGACCAGGCGACTGCTGAACAGACTACAGCGATAAATAAAGACAGCCTTGACGAAACATAGAAATCAGAAGAGATCCACCTGACTATCCATGTTAAGGAATGAAGATGGCACCCTATGGACAGAGACTAGTAGATTCACTAGGAGACGAGCTAGGCAGCCACCTCTTCAAGGAGAGGGGCCTCGTCTTTGAACCAGAAAGCAAACCAAAACGCTCTCGCAGACCATTTTGAAAAGCAGTTCCAGCCAGTGTAAATAGAAGACGAAGATCAAATCATTTAAACCAGCAGAAGACTTGCGAGATTCATTGAGGCTAATGACGATGGGAATAACATATCTGAATTTAAAGGAGAGGAGGTGCTGCAGATGATTAAACGGCTACACCAAAAGAAAGCTCCTGGACATGATAAGGTGTGCAACCAGCTGCTACCCAATCTCCCGCGGATAGCTATCACACTCCTCACTACCACCTTCAATGATATCACAAGAGAGCAACAATACGAAGCTGGAAAAACTCCATCGTCGTTGAAATAAGGAAGCCTGGGATAGATCCAACATTCCTGCAACATTATAGACCAATAAGTTTTCTGCCCCCACTAAGCAAGGTATTTGAGAAGCTGCTGTTGCAGAGGCTTGAAACCCATATCAGAGAAAATGGAATCATCCCACATTTCCAGCTGGGCTTTAGAAGAGGGCTATCTGCCACACAGCAGATAATACGTGTGGTAGAAACTGTCATAGCCTCTTTTAACAGGAAAGAATACTGTCCAGTAGTTCTCTTAGATCTCGCACGTACCTTTAACTTGGTATGGCACAACGGTATTTTACTTAAATTGTATTATCATGGGATTCCCGGCCATATGGTGAAGATAATTCGGTGCTACCTGGCCGGAAGAACTTTCAGCGCATGAGGTGGCAACGCCCTATCTTCTCGCGTCCAATACATGCCGGAGTTACTCAGGGTTCGGTGCTGGGACCTATATTGTACAGCTTGTACACTGCGGACATTCCAGCACCGGCCAGGGTATATGCACTGCTTGGTATGCCGACGATTCGGCGTTCTTCACCCAACACTGCAACAAGGCAGAAGCAACAAGAAGGCTGCAAGAAGTAGGCCTACTGCAAGAGACTGAGGAGTGGGCACGAAGGTATCGTATCACCATCAACGCTACAAAAACCCAAGTTATAATGTTATCTCGCAAACTCGGCAAACGTCGAGAGTGCGTAACTATTCTACCAAAATTACACCTTTTCGTCAAAGACATTCCGTGGAACTACACAGTTAAATATTTAGGAGTGACCTTAGACAGACGGCTAACCTGGAAGAGACACATTGAGGACATACTGAAGAAAGTCCTAATCAGGTTACAGGAACTGTACCCACTACTTTACATGACTAGTTCACTGCCTGCGACAACAGGAGTAAGTATTTAAGACAGTGTTGTACGTCATTGCTTGAGTACGCGTGCCCAGTGTGGGGGGACGCGGCCAACGATAAGCATTACAAGACCACAAACTTTGCAGAACAGAGCCCTTCGAAGAGCGCTCCATCTAACAAAATGATTTCCAACTGGAGACCTGCACGCAGCCCTAGGAATACCACTACTGCGAGATAGGATACGACAGCTGGCCACATCCTTCTATAGGACAGTCCAAAGATCGCAGAACCCATTGATAGCACCACTGGGCACGTACGGCACATAATTCGACCGCCGCAGAAGACCACTCTCCATTTCTGAACAAGAATGGGAAAAAAAAACATCACCAGAGAAGACAAACCGCAAGAAAACTGACGCAGACGTATGAAGTTTGAAGGAAATGTCTTTGGACAACAACCTACACCACACCTGCCTGAAACTTCGCATTCGGGAGGACGCCGGTTCGATTCCCCGTCCGGGCATCCAGACTTGGGCTTTCCATGGTTTCCGCAAATCACTTCAGGCGAATGCCGGGATGCTTCCTTCAAAAGGTCATGGCGAATTCCTTCCAGTTCCTTTTCCCCAGTCCCATTCCGCCTCTTGTCATGTAATAATGTTAAGACTAATGTTAATCCTTGATGATGTTTTGGATATGGTCACTAGGTCTAGAATTGTTTTGTTTTTTAGAGTTAAAGGTGATGACCTAATTTGGCTAAAATATGAAGTGGACTTGTGTTTTGCCATGAGTGTACCGTCTATAGAAATTAAATAAAGCATCTTGAGTTTGAAGGGACTTACAAATAAAATGGAAGAATTAAAAGTGGACAGAAAACGATCTCGCGAAATGCCTGAAGTTGCATATTAAATAACGGAAGTGACCCAGAAACATATAACAGGACCGTGCTGAGAGAGTCAAGAAAAATTAAAGTGCGCTGTATTTACATTAATCTTTAAACACAGACGTCACATTCCATTTGTAACTCTACTTCGTTGAGTCTTCATCTACGTGCCACATACATTTCTCGTAAATGAGTAGCTGACTTCACCCTCAAAACAGTTCTTCTCTGTTATCGTGCGGTAATTAGGTCAATAATAATTTTTTATTTCGCACACCTTCACAGTTGTAGGTGATGAGTTAAAAACTTAGAAATTTAAATTTCTTATTTGCTTGATTCGTTCTTAATTACGACTCATAATACGTTGGTTGTTAGTGTTTTGCCACCATTGTTTGATTTAATATTTTACAGAGGCCTGCAGAGTTTGGTTGTGACTGACAGAATGAAGATAACATAACACGCTTGAGTCGGGCGGTAAGCAATTATTTGTGACGGAACAAATCCGCCGTGCAGGCGGTGATGGATGTCTTCCGGGGCAGCCGTGCTCAGCTCCCCTAACCAACCACCTGCAACTCTGTTAGTGCACAACACAACCTTCTTCGTAACGCTGTCGTCTCTTTACTGTGTGTTTCATGTCTGTTTAATTTTACCGAGTGAGTTAGTTGCTTCGCTTATAATAATAGTGAAGAATATCGGTAAGAAATTCTTTTACCGCTACAGGAGGGGCCTTGAGGATGACGCACTATAGAACGTCGGAATGACGTCACGGTACAAGGACTTTGTTTGGAGGTAATATGATTATCTAAATTCTGTATTATACTGAAGATGATACTATTGCCGCATTCCAGTGTCCTCTAGAAGCTCAAATCCTCTTCTGTTCATCACTTTAGAAGGAAAAATTATACTACCTACTTCCTGGTCCGTAGGTTTAAAACTTCCGAAAGTTTAGATTAAGAACTGAGGTTCACAAAATTCTCGAATGGATGGGATGCAATGAAACGTTAAGTAGTGCAAGTGAGTTACAGGTGTTTAGTACAATAAAGAAGTACCCGATAACATTAATTATTATGACTACAAACTGTAAAGAGACCATTTGTTGGCTAACGTTAAGAAAAACGTGAGTTGCCAAAAAAGGGAGGGGGGAATTATTAAAATCTAAAATAATTCCTGAAAATGAAAATTACATATAATAATGATGTTAAAAGGGGATCTAATAGGTTACTAACTAGAACCATGAAT
This sequence comes from Vandiemenella viatica, assembly GCA_031002005.1. Taxonomy (NCBI): domain Eukaryota; kingdom Metazoa; phylum Arthropoda; class Insecta; order Orthoptera; family Morabidae; genus Vandiemenella; species Vandiemenella viatica. Next base: position 91,468,393 of record JARYHS010011408.1, read on the forward strand.
TTCAGACACAAAATAAAACCTCATTTATTGAGTCTTATGGCCTTACAAGGTCGGGTAGTAATTAACGTTACGTTAATCACAATTAGATCAGCAAAAACAAGCAATACCCGACGTTTACAATTCGCCGGAGTAAGCAAACAAAACTGAATGAAATATCTCAAACAAGTAATAAAAACAGCAAAGTTAACATTGAAATAACATGGCAACACAGGCCATCAAATTGAAGCTAACATTTTACTGTACAAAGGAAAATCCCAGGGGGCGCCGTATAAAGTGAATGAAAAGCATCAAAATTGAATTAACAAACAGCAAGATGCTTAAGAAAAAATTGAATCGAAATATAAATTCAGCTAGCTCAGAATTTAAGTGACGGGAGCAGAGTCTTAACCCAGGCGTCGCTTAAGGGCACATAAGTCTGTTAAAATCCACTGAATAGTGACCGTCGTTTCTGGTACATTACCATAGAATCATCGCCGTGATGGTGAGCGACAAACACAATGCCACTGCAGCAATGGAAGCTAAATAAGCGGCTACGCCCGCGTTATTAGCATAACTTCCAAATAATGGCAAGCACGCCACTCAACATCTCGCTTTTCCAAAGCAAGAAATGATCAACCACAATGATCATCAGAGAGCGTGCCGGGCTGACACGTCTATTCACCAGCTCGTCTTGGACCCAAATCACGTCCGTTCATCAGCTCGTCTTGGACAGAAGTGATGTCTAAAATGGCCCCTTCTTCTTCCTCGGCTAGTTGCTCGCCACATGTAAAAGAACTCCACGGAATTAGTATTGTAGACCCCAATAAATGTTCAGGATTGGCTATCTACACATTTCCGTCGTCACGTGTTTAATATCATGCGTCGCATTCGCCGTTTCCTTCGCGCGTTTCCTACGTGGCCTTCGGGGTAGTAGCGGGGTAGGGGTAGGTCACCGCCCGATTTCGAACGGGACTCAAGCCGGGCTGTCCCGGCGCCATCGAGTCGCCTCGCCTGCTCCATTGTTCCTCTCTCAACCGCCGAAATGGCAGTTTCTAGCCTTCGATATTCAGCCCTTCTGAGCCATGCGTTTACAGAAAAATTGATTTACAATAAAATATACCTTTGGCCGCCCTGGTTTTACATACATTTAACCTATCCAGACAACCCTCATTATTTACAATTAATTACACGTTGCAAGACTAAATAATTAATAAATTTGAATATAACAAAAAAAAAAGAATTATGAATATAATTAATAATAATTTAATTATATTCATTGTGGGTGACGCTGTCACACCACAAAACTAAACGTATTATTGTACAAAGCTATTTTTCTTTTTTTGCTGTCGTCAGTCTTTAGACTGGTTTGATGCAATCCTCCATCCCTTACTATCCTGTGATAACCTCTTCGTTTCTACATACTCCTTACAGCCCACGTCCTCAATTATCTGCTTCATATATTCTAATCTCTGTCTTCCTCTACAGTTCTTACCTTTGACTGTTCCCTCCACTAACAAATTAACCAATCCTGCATGTCTCAAAATATGACGTACCAACCTGTCTCTCCTTTCTGTAAGCTTCTTCCACAAACTTCTTTTCTCACCCATCATTTCCAAAACTCGTTCATTTCTTATTTTGTCTGTCCACCTAATTATCAGCATTCTTCTGTAGCACCACACTTCAAATGCTTCAAGTTTCTTTCTTTCCGGTATTCCTAAAGTCCATGTTTCGCTACAGTAAAGTGCTGGGCTCCACACATAGAGTTTTAAAAAGTTCTTTCTAATTCCTACATCAATATTTGAAACTAAAAGGTTTCTCTTTTTCATGAAGGCTATTTTTGCTAGTGCTAGTCTGTTTTTAACATCATTCCTGCTTCGTCCATCTGTTGTAATTTTGCTTCCCAAGTAACAGAACTCACTATCTTACTGCAAATGTATGTATTTGGTCCCTTATTCGGTCCAAACACAGTTCGCTATGTCTACGTATAGACCAACTCCCTCCATCTTTGTATGCACATCCGCAGTTCCTCTTTCATCATCTCTTCCCAAATCCCACCTCTTTTTCAAATCCCTTCTAAGCAACCATCTTTCTATCTTTCCCGTCTTGGTCGTTTTCTTATCCTACACAGTTATAATCTGCATCCAAGTTTAATTGGTGTCACCGACTTGACGTTCCCAAACCCACCGCATCACACTGTTCTTAATTTTATTTATCAGAGTCTCTGTTATCTTCAGTATATCCTCATTCTTATCTCTAGTTTCTCCCGTTACACTTCTAATAAATTTCATTTCTGCAGCTGTAACGCATACGGCGTTGTCCTGGCAAGGTACATCAAATATGATGTTACTACTCCTTCTCACCATGTACGGTTGTTTCAAATGGACGTAATATCCGATGTGTTTGATTTACCAACTGGATAATACTATGCAAGGATATGTTGTTTGCTGGTCTAAAATGAAATCGTGATCAATAATAGACCCTGTCATTAATAAGCGTCTATATCTTCTTTTAATTATCAATCAGATGATTGGTTTGCAGCAATTCTCCATGTATACCGCTTCTCTGTGCCTTCATTTTTTTTATATCTGCTAAGCGTCTCTCTAACAGGGAGGTCTTTAGAGACGGGAAATGATGGGGGGGGGGAGGCAAGGAATGGGAAGGAATTTGGCCATGGCCCTTTGAAGGAAGCATCCCGGCATTTGCCTGGAGTGATTTGGGAAACCATGGAAAACCGAAATCTGGATGCCCGGACGGGGATTCGAACCACCGCGCCGTCCTCCCGAATACGAGGCCAGAAAGCTAGCCGTTACACCACCATGCTCGGTCCTTCATTTTGAATCCGTATTCCATGCCATTCATAATTTGGTTCAAGTAGCTTAAACTTCCTCTGTGATTTTTTCCCTTTTGTCTTTCCTTCAATAGTCAATTTTGTGTCGCAAGACATGGTATATCATCTTATCTCTTTTTTCTATAAGTCTTTCCAGAATCTTCGTTCCTTAGAAACTCTTCTGAATGCTTCAAAATTAGTGACATAATCCATCCAGCGCATCTTCATAATTCGTCTGTAACACCAGATCTCAAATGGCTCCAGGCGTTTACTTTCCGCCATCCCTATGGTCGATAATAATTAATTCACTTCCATGTGTGGCTATGCTCCAGACATATATACTTAGCCCTTATGCGTTAACAGGCTGATATTAGAAGTGAAAAGTTTCTTTCGTTTATTAAAAGAATGGTTAGCTTGGTTGAATCTAGATACTATATCTTTTCTGCTTCCCCCGTCTTCTGTGACTATACTACTCAGGTATATGAATTCTTTAATTCCTCGAATTAATTGTTCGTATAATTTTAACTGTATTTGTTTTTGAACATCCCTGCCGCAAATTAATTTGCAAGTGTTTTTCTTCCATTTAACAAGTGTTTCACCTAACCCATTTCATTTCTGAAACAACTGCAATGTCATCTGCAAATCTCAACATGTATGTTTCGGCCGTGAATGGAAGTTCCTGTCATTGTTTGATCCCTCACAACTTCCAATGCTTCTGCACGTCCGCATTGAATACAACAGAGGAAAAATGTAACCTTGCCTTACTTCATTCTTAACGTTTGATTCTGCTCTGCATTTTCCAACCCGCATTACCGCAATTTCATTCTCATACAGTTTCCACATGATTCTTCTATCTATGGACTTTAGTCTCATTATTTTCAGAACTTAGAACATCTCTTTCCAGTTGACGTCTCAAGATCTATGAAGGCTACATAGATATAAGGTATCTAAGAGCCAAAATTGTTTCTCTTGTGCATAAGGCCTTTTCGTAATTACTTAACGGTTGAGTCACTTGAGCAGCCTCATTAATCAGCCACTTGTTTTATCGTGTTGGACATTTCTATTCTAAATACTAAAATAATCTTTCATCTTATATACGGATGTTGTTCAATACGTTTTGTCGTTAGTTAAGAAAAACACGATTTTATTGTTCAAAATACATTTTATTATTCAATATAATGTCTGTGAACTTCAATACTCTTCCCTTTCCGAAACCAAACTGGTCAGTGATTAGCCGTAGATCAATCCTCTGTTCAGTACGACTTTGGACTATTGATGTTCATATTTTAGATGCGGGAGAAATCAAACATATCGTTCGAACGTTTTCACAATTATTTGCAAATGCTTTCTTTGGTATAGGAACTATAATACTCTTATCAATATATTTGGGTATTTTCCTGTTTAGTGTACAGATATGTCTCAAATCAGCCTGCACAATGAGTCCTTTGGTTTACTCCCTGATGACTTAATAAGTTCAGCTGGTATCGCATCTATCCCTGGGGCTTTCTTCTCATTCAGCAGTACTGAAGCATTATCAGATTCGTCTCTATAAACAGTGTCTATTATTTCACATCTATTTCCTTTTACTTTGTAGATGGATTAAGGTCTTCGTCATCATATAAAACTAAAAGGTATATTATTATCCCCTTGTTTTAGCAGTATCTTCTTGGTCATACACAATCACTCCTTTTGGATTCCTTATTTAACCACTTTTATTTCTAGCGTCACTAAAAAAATAATAAAACATTTTAAAAATTTTAAACGCTTTATACATCTCTCATAATTGTCTTTCCTGATAAGTTGTTTTACTTCCTTACACTTGTTTTGTAGATAACTTTCTTTAGCGTTCTTGGTTTCCCTGTTGATTGCATTTCTGAGACTTCTGTTCTTCCTTTCCCCTTCTTCAGTTATAGAATTCTTATACTTCTTCCTTCCATCCATCATTTTAATCATATCTTTAGTAATTCAGTCATTTCTGGCTGTTGATATTATTGCTCCTAGTAATTCATCTGCTGTAAACTTAGATAGTTTTCATTTCTTCCCATGTATGGTCTACATTTCTCTCTCCAAATAAAATCGTGGTTTCATTTGCCTTTCTTTTGAATTGCGTGAGAATCTCGTCACTGTTAGTTTTAAGTCTGTTAGGTTCCTTGTTTTGCTTTTTTGTTGACAAGTTTCTTCATTTTCAAATGGTATTTCATCAAGACAATATTATGATCACTATCAATGTCGAATATTGGATAACTTCTGCTGTCTTGTACTTGTTTCCTGAATCTGCACTTGAATATAATGTCGAATTAGGTCTCCTGGAATTTTCCATGTATATCTCCTACTCTTTTGATGCTGAAACCAAATATTAATTATTATAATTTCACTCTGTTGGGCGGTCACCTCCTTCATTCCTTTCGCCAAGCCCGAAGTTCCCGGTAATGCCACCTTCTCGTTTACTTTGACCCATTTGATCATTTCGTTGATGCTTTCCTAGAAGCCTTTAACTTCTTGATCACTATGCCTTGTAGTTGGGGTGTAGACCTGTACAGTCTACAATAGTAGTATCTGTGGGTTTAGTTTCATATTTCACTCGGATGATTCTGTCACTTTGCTGAACATATCCTTCAATGAGCTGTCCCATACTCTTTCTGAGGATTATTCCTACTCCAGCATTACAATCCTTGCTACCGGAGTGTATTACTTGTAATCACCTGTGAAAAAATCTCCAGACTGTGACCATCCCTTATCTGACTTCCAAAGAACCTCGATGGCCATTCTTTCCACTTCGATCTTGTCTGTTCGGCAGTTGTTATTAAGTTGTTGTCTTGTACTGGGCTATAATAAGGTCTTCCTGCGTGCAAGATACGTTCATGTCAACACAACTGAGCAAACAGTCGTGACTGGTGCTTCTCGATTTTCAGTTCAGGAGTTACTAAAGCAACTCTCAACTTGCGTGGTTGGAAGCTATGTAACGGTGGTGACTGTCTGGAACAATCTTAAAATATTTATCTATCTATACCTTTACAAATCTGAAAGCAACAAGCGTGTGTCTGAGGGTTTTCTTGGATATCACACAAAAACTGCCAAATCAATTTGGACAGGGTTTTAAAAATTTAAAATATTATGGTCTAGCTTAAAATCTGCGTATTATCTCATATTTCAATGTGATCGGGCTAAAGAGAAATAAATGATGATAATTTCTAAATGGTAGAAAAAGGCGCCACAGACCACTCGTTTTAGATGAACACTTCTTTCATGAGACATTCACAAAACATTACCGCACTATTCTTTGGTTTCTGTAGACTTCAGTTACACAGAATTGTGATATTTTTTGCGTCTCAATGATAATATTTGAAACTATAAAAAGAAGGATAAAGCGTTTCTACTGACACCAAGGACCACACGGGCAAATTCTATGGAGCTTATAAAGAAACTAATAATTAAAAAAACATAACAACTTCCTGAGTAGAAGTGCTGAAACATCGCTGATACACAGAGCCACTACGAAGCTTCCTGGAGGGATTTTGTTGTGTCGTCTGACAAGAGAAACAGATCCCAGAGGGACTTGACTGCTATTGATTACCATAACTCTTGTTACTGCTCGAGTGTGCACTGCATTCACAAAGCGAATAGTGACAGTGTGTTGAGTGTAGACTCCACAACTGCAATCTTGATGATGCCGAGTGTGTGGTCTTGATAGTTCATTGTGTTTGCTATCAAATGAGTATCCAGGTGAAGCGGCCGGAACGCCACATAAATGGAGCAGCTCGTGAGTGGAAATGCAGTGCTCTACCTCCGCCAATATTGGTAGCCTGCAGGTGACATACACCGAACATCTTTAGAATTTATTTTCGTACAACATTATATGACTTAAGATTCCTATAAAACCCCGAAGCCAAATAACTAAATTACATTATTTTTATCCTTATTTCGCTGAATCGTTTGAATTTTTATATAAATAGTCATCTTGTAAGATCTGCATTACAAGATAAACAAGATCCTTGTAGAAATGTTTAAGACAATAATTCGAAACAAGGGGAATAGTTTCTACGTATGACAACGTTTCAACAGCTAACTCTGCTGCCATTATCAGGTGAACTAGTAGTCTCGAAGTAAATTCAACGGTGTCTCAATCACAACAGTAAGAGGAATTGTCATTGTATCACCCTTTACTGCGGCATTCACACAGATGCTGTTGCATAAACACTGAACTTTGGGGTTATTTATTCATCTGATGAAATATAGCATCCTGGCGACAATATCCTGCTCCACTATTGTTACGATGTCGCTAGCACAACGCTGGGATCAATTTCCCGACTAGGATGTATCACCAAGCGTTGTGGGTGAGCGATAACGTTCTAGCCTTGTATTCGGTAGAACGCGGGCTAGAATCCCAGTCCGTCCATACAGATTTGGGTATTCCATGGTTTCCCCAAATGACTTCTAGCGAGTTCCGGGATGGTTCCTTAAAAAGGCCATGGCCGAATTTTTCCCAGTTCCTTGCCCGGTCTTACCCCGCCTCTAATGACCACGATGTTGACGAGGATAAACTTATAAGCATATAAGCAAAAAAAAAAAAAGGAAATTTATTCTCTCTACGGTGAGCGTTTATCATTTAAATCAGTAGAAAGCTGTAATCTGCCTGTTAGATCGCAGGAGAGTGAAAAAATCTAAAATGTGCACGTTAACTGACCGTTAATTGTAATCGATTTTCGTTACCATTGATTTAATTGAAAAATTTTCTCCTCATTTTGTATACTATTTTCCAAAGCAATACAGCAAAAAGACAGAGCAAAAAGTTAATAAAGAGATTATTAACTGATGTGAAATCAATAAAATAAGTGAGGCTTGTTCTTTGTTTCTCTATCGTAAACCTTTTCTCCTCGTTGATTTTATGGATCATTGACGATTTTGCAACATCAAGTGCTTGACTGCGTACTTAGCGGTAAAGCAATATTCAAATGACATTACTTGTACAGTATTATGTCTGAGTTGATGTACTTCCAAGCCATTATAATAGGTACGTGCGAGGTGAGTTCAAAAATAGTGGGAATTTCGAAATTTCGCTGTTTATATTAGTCCGATTGGCAATTTTTTTTTCGTTGTTGTGTTGGCAAATGTCCTAAAAGTACCCATACATTTCGAGATTTATTAGATGTTTAATATCTTGTCAGCTGTTAAAAAGATAACACGTGTTTTGACACAGTCCATGATTTTTCATTTGTATAAAGTTCTTGCCACAAGGTCAAACGACCAATAAGGAATACTCTCTTCAAGTTCATCGCCGCTTGAGTGAAGCAGCCTGAAAAAAGACCGGATTTGTGACAAAACAATTCATAGGTTTTGCATTACGAATTACACATCGTTGTTTGTTCGTGAATTTTTTGGCAAAAAAAAGACTGTAATAGTACCCCAGCCTCCATATTCGCAATACATGTTCCCGAAAATAAAGAGAAACTTAAAGAGCCGTTGTTTTATAAACATATATGAGATTAAAAGTTAATCGCTGATAGAGCTCAAAGCCATCTCAAAGATTGAGTTCCAGAAGTACCGAGCGTGGTGGTGTAACAGTTAGCGTTCTGGCCTCGCATTCGGGAGGACGGTGGTTCGAATCCCCGTCCGGGCATCCAGATTTGGGTTTTCCATGGTTTCCCAAATCACTCAAGGCAAATGCCGGAATGCTTCCTTCAAAAAGCCATAGCCGAATTCCTTCCCATTCCTTGCCCCAATCCTTTCCCGTCTCTAAAGAGACGTTAAGTAGTTAAAAAAAATATAAAGAAGTATAAAAGTTCCAGAAGTGTTCGGGAGATTGGAAGAAGAGCTGGGATAAGTGTGTAGTAACTAATCGGGACTATTTTGAAGAGGATCACACCTATGTAGACGAATAAATAAAGAAATTTCCAAAAAATTAAAATTTCCCTTATTTTTTTTAACATGCTGCGTAGGTTTCATGCGATGTCAAAAACGGTAACTATTTCTTCCACTTAAATAAAGATAATAAGCAGATTTTTTGCTGGCAATAATGCACGCTGTTTATCATTAAAGAATCTGAAAATGTTTATATTATTTAAATATTGAAAATGTTGTGAAGTATGAACTATGTGATGCATATGTTTACATTGCTTTAAAACCGACGTAACTAATATAACTTGAGTATACTGAAGTGCCTTATCTCGTAAACAATCAAGTGTTTTAAGTTTAGTAAATCTAATTGTTTAGAAATTAATTGTCAACCAGTATTTGCAGAAAGGACGTAGATTTACAGCATGTACGGAAACTTAAATATGGAACAGGGATTAACGAAATAACGTGCGCGTAGAGAGTGTTCAGTCTGCGTAAATAATGCTGTTATAATCTCGTTACCACAATGATGCATTTTCCATAGCTTATTGTGAGAGAACAAGGTTCACATAGGCGTATAAACGAAATTTCACACGCACACACACGATAACGCCACTCTCCTCTACACGCCCCCCCCCCTTTCCCATTTTTTATTATTCGTTTCGCTGAATAATTACCGCCTGGCAGAATATGTAACAAACCTCGCGGCATAAATAGTGAGACAATTACTATTCGTTAGCTCAATATTCGCACTCTCGTCCAAGGGTGAGGTGGTGGGGGATGGCAACGGCATTACCGAGTCCCTATTTGTAAACTGGCAATGATACGCTGTTTATGTAATAATAACGTGTGTGCGATGAGGTAACGCGGTGGTGGTGGGGGGTCTGAGTGTGTGTGTGTGTGTGTGTGTGTGTGTTGGACCGGGGTGGGGGGGTTCGGTGGCGGCTGTGACATTTGCGCTCATCTGCATGCTGCCGGAATAACAAATGAAAGCCGCCGCTGTGTAAAACGCGTCCCGGGTGAAACTGCCGTTGCGTAAACCGCGCGTCCGTCGTGCGCGGATTTATGCGGGCCCCGCCAGCGTCCGTCTCTTTCGGTGACGCCGATAACAGCCAGCGCGGCGCCCCAAACCTGCAAAGTGTTGCAATTCACTCCGCGTTACCGCATCCCCTAAACACTCGTCCACACGCGTGTTGGTCAAGTGCTGGCTGGCTCTGTCGTCCTTTTACCACCCGCACAAAGGAAACTGCTCGTGTAAAATATTGCGTACCTGAGTCGATATTGTGATTTCTACGGTAATGCCTTTTATGACAAGTCAAATTTTTTTCCTGCCTTTTATTTGAGCTGTAATGCTGAATCAAACACTGATTAAACGTTTCTGATTGTATTTAAATGTGTATTATATAGCATATAAATGCATATTTAGGCCACTTTCCTAGTTTTGGCCATATTAATAGAATAGAATTTTCAGAAAAAATCTGGTAATTTTTTAATAGTACCTGGAATTCATCACTAGAAGTTTTTTTTTTAAAATGGCATTCGACTAATGAGGCCAAACAGCCAGCTCAATGTGATTCTGATTCTTTCAATGCATTAATTTCTCAAAAGTACATAGTTTCCACTAGGTGTAATCACAAGGACACTACAATACGGACATGACACTCTCAGACACAACACATAAACACCCATGCCCGCGGCTGGACTCAAACCGGCGACCATTGGCACGTGGAGCTAGCACTCCAGCCCCTACGCTACCGAGGCCGGCAATTCACTAGAAGTTTTAGATGAGAAGAAATTAATATAATTATTTATTTTATTAAGTTTTAATTGCTATGGAGCTAACGCTCCGGTGGCAATTCCCCTTGTCATCTAATTATCCCTTTTTATGTTTTCTTTCTTTCTTAATTTTCCTTTATAATTAGAGTATTAAATTCCTATCCCATTTATTTTTTTTATTTTTCAAATTTTAATTTTAAATTCCTAAAGCGTTTTTGGTGAATTATTCATCACTTTACTTGGTAATTTGTTCCAATCCCCGACACTCTTAGCAACAAAAGAAAATTTTACTACTCCCTTGTGCATTAAATCGAGCGCCAGCTTGTGGTCATGGTCGACTTACCCCTTCCATGCACTATTCCTAATTCTTTGACCAATATCCTTCCAAGCCTCTTCACCAAAATATGGCCTGTAAATTCCCAGCACTCTCTTTACCTTCCTCCTTTCCTCCAATGACTCCCAATCCAACTCCTTTGTCATATCAGTTACCGACAGGGTCCTGCGATAATTTGCACATTATTCACAGAACTGTGTTCCTATTATGAATTGGAGGAAAAAGCAAAACTAATTGTCACTTAATTCGTCAGAATTCACCAATCAAGAATTAATGCTATTCATTATTATCACTCTCTAAACGTTAATGTTCCGCCCGCCTTTTAATCTCGGCTATGCATGCATGTGTTGATCCGCGTCAGTCAATGTCTCATTGTAGCCAATACTTTTGAAAATAATCTTCAGTCAGTGTTAAATCTGCAGTGGATCATTCAGTACAGCCATGGCGAAATTTTTTTTCTACGTGTGGGAAGTTATGAAGTAAAATAAAGGAAAATTTTAATACAGACGAATGAATTCATTTCCGCAAATTATGTGAATTTAAAGTGATTTCAACAAAGGAATTTAAAATTTAATTTTCCAGTGGTGCAGTGAGTGCTTGGAAGTAAACTACGCTGTATGTACGAAAGCGACACTACTGGATAAAATAAACGAAGTAAATTATGTATACTTGAAATTTTTTGATTTACACTGAAGAGCCAAAGAAACTGGTTCACCTGCCTAATATCGTGTAGGGTCCACGCGAGCACGCAGAAGTGTCGCAACACGACGTGGCATGGACTCGACTAATGTCTGAAGTAATGCTGAAGGGAATTGACACCATGCATCCTGCAGGACTGTTCATAAATCCGTAAGAGTACAAGGGGGTGGAGATCTCTTCTAAACGGCAGGTTGCAAGGCGTCCCAGATATGCTCAATAATGTTCATGTCTTGGGAGTTTGGTGGCCAGAGGAGGTGTTTAAACTAAGAAGAGTGTTCCTGGAGCCACTCTGTAACAATTCTGGACGTGTGGTGTGACGTGAATGGATGCAGGTGATCAGCCTGGATGCGTACGTACGAGACACCTGTCAGAGTCGTATCTAGACGTATCAGGGGTCCCATGTCACTCTAACTGCACACGCCCCAGACCATTACAGAGCCTCTACCAGCTTGAACAGTCCCCTGTTGACATGGAGGGTCCATGAATTCATGAGGTTGTCTCCATACCGGTACACGTCCATCCCCTCGATACAATTGGAAACGAGACTCGTCAGACAAGGCAACTCGTTTCCAATCATCAACAGTCTAATTTCGGTGCTGACGGGTCCAGGTGAGGCATAAAGCTTTGTGTCGTGCACTCGGCAAGGGTATACGATTGGGCCTTCGCACCGGAAGCTCATATCGATGATGTTTCGTTGAATGGTTCGTACGCTGCCACTTGTTGATGGCCCAGCAATGAAATCCGCAGAAATTTGCGGAAGGGTTGCACTTCTGTCACGTTAAACGATTCTCTTCAGTCGTCGTTGGTCCCGTTCTTGCAGGATCTTCTTCCGGCCGTGGCGATTTCGGAGATTTGATATTTTACCAGATTCCCGATATTCAAGGTGCACTCGTGAAATGATCGTACGAGAAAAGCCCCACCTCATCGCTACCTGGGAGATGCTGTGTCCCATCTCTTGTGCGCCGACTGTAACACCACGTTCAAACTCACTTGAATCGTGACAAACTGCCATCGTAGCAGCAGTAACCGATCTAACGCCTGCGCGAGACACCTGTTGTCTTATATTGGCGTTGCCGACCACAGCGCTGTACCGTGAGTGTTTATATATCTCCGTGTTTTCATACATATGCCTATACCAGTTTCTTTGACCCTTCAGTGTATGATAAATTTAAGCGTTTGGTCATATTTACCCGTTTTAAAGGCAATATTTGCATGCATATAACGCTAATGTTTTTGGTAATAAAGATCCGAACCGTAGTGATTTGTTTTGAAACTGAACATTCGTACTCATTCGGGTGTATTTCAAATAGATAATATTTTTTTTATTTTTTATATAGCATTTTGCTCCAGAATATACTCGCTAAAGTCGGACACTACAATCCTTTTTTTTCGAAGAACAACTTACAAAGAAAAAGGCATCACTAATAAAATCTCTGGAAAAACGGGATGAATGAAACTCTAAGGTATTGTTATATCGATTTGAGCTATCGGCAGAATAGTCTTAAAAGATCACTAGCTCGGTTCGCCTACTTCATCAGGAATATTCATCGACGGCGAAGACAATGATTTGTTGCCTTATGACTTTGTTACTCGGTGATGACGAGGTGTTAGAGGCTAGAAAGAACTGGCGACAAGGAACAAGTAGGGGTTCCACCATGGCGTTTTGAAGGAACCATCCATACATTCGCTTGGAGTTATTTGGGGAAGCCATGGGAAACCGAAATCTGAATAGCTGGACGGGTATTCGAACGAGTAAATATTGAGATGTGTCAAAAGCGACAGTGCTTACCTCTTGTTAGAAGATAACAGTCGTAAGTAACTGATGGATGGCATACAGAGAAGGTTGTAGTTAGAGCATAGGATGTAGTACTTTTTCCATAGAGTGTGAGTGTATTTTTATACTCACCATAACTTTAAAATCATAAATTTTTTGTCTTTAAGCTACAGATTTTTAATCTTTGTGATTCCTTTAAGACGATGAGAGTAATTTCAGCACAATTTTATTGATTTTCACAGATAAATGTCAACTCTAACAAAAGAACAGTGACAAACAGCTCCGTTATTTTGTTTTTCTGAGATTCTTAATGGCTCGTCTGTAGCTGCTCCTCTCATGAAAACAAGTTTCATTTCTTCTGCTGAAACCAACTACACTACTATTTGCGATAATTGCAACACGCAGAAGGAATAAATCTGAATCGCACCAAAATGGACTATAAATCGATTACTACTGTATAATCGGTGATTACGACTGAGGACAGATGGCGTGTATGTAGGTCTAGCAGCACCCTCTTTTGTGTGACCGGAATTCGGTAACAAATGTGCCATATACCACGTTACGTTGTCAGCCCCGTCAGCCTAGTGTCTAGAGTGATAGCGTCACATTTTTTCTAGGGAATAAGTGGTTTAGCAGGGTTTCTTGTGTTGTCCTTTCTGTAGCATATTATTCAATTTTTTTTTCGTCAGTCTTTCGACTGGTTTGATGCAATCCTCCATCCCTTCCTATCCTGTGCTAACCTCTTCATTTCTACATACCCCTTACAGCCCACGTCCTCAATTATCAGCTTCATATATTCTAATCTCTGTCTTCCTTTACAGTTCTTATCTTCGACTGTTCCCTCCACTAACAAATTAACCAATCCAACATGTCTCAAAATATAACCTACCAGCCTGTCTCTTCTTTCTGTAAGCTTCTTCCACAAACATCTTTTCTCTCCCATCATTTCCAAAACTCGTTCATTTCTTACTTTGTCTGTCCACTTAATTTTCAGCATTCTTCTGTAGCACCAAATTTGAAATGCTTCAATTTTCTTTATTTCCGGTATTCCTAAAGTCCATGTTTCGCTACCATAAAATGCTGTGCTCCACACAAAGAGTTTTAAAAAGTTCTTTCTAATTCCTAGATCAATATTTGAAACTAACAGATTCCTCTTTTTCATGAAGGCTCTTTTTGCTAGCGCTATTCTGCTTTTAACATCATTCCTTCTTCGGCCATCGGTTGTAATTTTACTTCCTAAGTAACAGAATTCGCTTACTTCTCCTATTGCATTCGATCCTATTTTTATATTTAATCTACTAGTATTGGTATCATTTCTGCTACATTTCATCACTTTTGTCTTGCTTTGATTGTACTCAAAAAATTCTAAATACGTTGAGGTATCCTCTTCAATTTTGCTGCATATTTTTTTTTTCCTATGCTAAATAATCTTTAGATGCGTTTACACAACGCATGTTCTTATTCCTAGTCCACTCTTGTAGTTGAAGTTAGATTTCTAGTAATCTGTTGGTGGCATTGTTTGATTAAACCGTAATTATCTATCTTCACCGCTATATCATTGCTAAAAATACTGTAAAATGTAAAGACAGGTATGAAATTTAAACAATTCAGATATGATAAGGTTAAAACCTTGTGGGTATGTCATTCTGGCGAACATTTTCAGAAAATTTAACTTTGAAGAATGAATGTCAGCAACTGATTGTAAAGTATATTCTGTGTCGAAAACAACATTCGTAACTAAAATAAATTGAATCATGACGTTACACATAACTGTTCATGGTGGTGCCTTAATCGCAACCCGAAAACAAATTTCATTTGATAGAAACTGAATTCGAGATTGGTACACAAGAGCTAGTCTAAATCCATACAGGCAGAAAAAAATAAAAAAGTAAATAATGAACTAAAGGCATGAATGGATAACCACAGAAAGGTATTCGAAAATAGAGGGTGAATCAAAAAGGATTTTACAACTTTGGAATGATATAAATTTATTGAAATAATTTACAGTATCCGTAGATGTGTCAATTTGTAGCAAACAACCTCAAGATTGACATAAAAGTGTCATTTTGGTTCGATGTGACTACCTTTTGTTATGCGGCAAACATTCCACCGGTAATGAATTTCTTCCCACACTGTTGCTACAAATCGGACGTAACTTTCCGCAGTGAACAACCCGTCTCAACTAAGTTCTTGTGCCAATAGTAAATTGTAGGCCTGCTTGTAGGTTCTTTAGCGTACTCGGTGCGAAATTTACGCCGAACAGCTGTTGCAAAGTTCCTATCATGAAACCAAAACACACAGCGAGCACGCTCCGTACCAGTGAAAGTAGCCATTTTAACTGTGCACTACGCTGGCGATCGTGTTGGTGAAATGATGCACTGATGCACTACGTGCATCAAACTTTAGGTTACTTGCCACAAAACGACACACTACCGATTCTGTAAGTTGTCTCCACAAATTTCTATATCATTCCTTTTTGGCTCTTCCTATATAATCAGTTATATAAATTGTAGTGTAGGGTATAAAATCGAATTAAACTTAAATTTTGAATACATTGTATGCCGAGTTACTTAGTAATATATTTATCACAAAAACCAGTGACGAAGCACTTGTACGTGTAGTGTCAAAATCTATCCTTCCGTTTCCGTATCTTGTTTTCCCTATGCTGGATGTTAGTGAATCACGCAAGACGAGTTAGTTTAGCTCAGGGCGCGTAGCCCGCCTCCCTTCAGAGCCCTCCATAATGCCACTCTTATCATTAGTGAAGAGAAGAACTACCCTCGGCGCTTCTTGTGAAATTCAAATTCGTGGGAGGCCCTTTTTTTTTCTTAGCCCGTGTTCTCCCCCGCTTGTCGCAGACGCTAAGCTGGCTCCACTTTTTATTCCCGGGGAGTCGCCGTCTCTGCTCGGGGCTGGCCTTCTCTTCTCGGAAAAGTAAGACAAATTAGCGGCGGGGGTGACGGCGAGAGACGAGACGTGGTCCGGGGACGGCGCAGCGTCGTGAGGGGCCTGCAGAGCAGACAGCCAGGTGCCTAGCCCACTGCACGCGCCGCGCCGCCCTGACTGCGGCCCTGCGTCCCTGCCGACGGATACGGAGGGGTGAAACACCCAGCCTGTTAAGTAACGTGTTCTGCTTCCAACACATTAAGAATCTCACTTTTACCATATTTCCGAAAAGAACCTCCCTGTGACAATACGAGGTCCTCAAAATTAAATTACCTTAGTTTACTAGCCCATCAATCAAAACACCGGAAGAATGTAACTACAGGTAGATGACAACACGTAGATACATTACCGAATTCAGACAGGAATATTAATAGCTACCAAGCGTCGTGGGTGAGCGGTATCGCTCTGCCCTCGCATCCGAGAGGAAGTGGTTTGAATCTCTGCACAGAATAAAGACCGTTGACGATGACTATCATGGCTATCCTTCTGTATACGAGGCAGATTATCCGCTAATCATTGTCGCAATACAAAAGTTGTAAGAAAGTTATCTCGTTTTACTAAACTGTGACTCATCGTAACAGCTACTCATCACAACAAACCTGATCTTAAACCTGTAGTGCAGTTTTATCTCACAGAAATGTTGAATAATAATAATAAAAACTGATGCTTGTAACAAGTGTGTACAAGCGCAAGAAGTGTTACTTCTACGTATTTTCCTGTGTATTTTTTTATGTTTCTTTGGCACTCGAGTGGACGAATGATACTATTTTTATTGCATTTTTACAATAAATAAGAACTTTGTCCAAGTTATTCTACTAAACAAACGAAAATTATAACATATTTGAAGCCCCATTACGAGGTATGTTGATGATTATGAATAATATTGTGATAAAGATTAATTTATATTACTATTCACTATTATTATTCTACTTGGGGAATTGGTAATGTATATTTTTTTAATCAAAGATTTATGGTAACTGAAACATCAAATACATTTAACATATAATATAATTAACTGTTTAATATGAGTAGCTGCTTGCATCAAGTTAACGTTAAGAGCGCAGACGCAGAACGTTGCGGCGCATGCGCACTTAAGACGTAATGCGTAACTGCAACACGTAACCCAAAAAATTACTCCCTGCCGCGCCCAAAGAGGTGTCATTTCGAAAGCATAACTTGGCACTTTGAGGCACATCGAATTATTGCTGTTCTTCTTGTTGCAAGTGTTGCAAGGGTTTTATGATTTCACCATTAGAGATGCGAGTAAACACAGTGAAACACATGAGGTAGTTAGCATCATTTACATATTTTTTAAGAGTGAAATTAATTTTTATCAGAAATCTCTATAATTTCACTCGTATTACACACTATATCGTTGTTACTGACACTGCAATACCAGATGCTTTGTTGAGTTTGCAGCTGTTAACATCACTATTTTCAGTAATTCATTTCTACTATGTTCCATATGATCACACTATGCTTAAAATTTTCTCATAACTTCTTGAACAATAGAATGCTTTTTTTTATAATGGCTTTACGCTTTATAGACGTCGAGATCATTATAGACGGGAAAGGACTGGGTGCAAGGAAAGGAAAGTAATTCGATCATTGCCTTTTAAATTTACCAACAGGCATTCTCCTGGAGTGATTTTGAGAAACCATGGAAAACCCAAAACTGGATGGTCAGGCAGGGATTCGAACCCTCGTCTTCCCAAATGCGACGTTCGTTTACCGCTCACCCACCACTTTCAGTAGAATGCTTATAATTTTCCTCTAATTTTGTCACACCGTCTGGGATCTGTTTCATTTATCTCCTCCTGTGGTTTAGTCTAGGTAACTGATTTATTAATAGCTTTTCAATATCCTTTTATCCAGTCTCAAGCATTTAATTTTTATATAAAATACCTGACTGAATATATTGCCAGTGAAATAGTAATTGGGGTACTAATGTATGGTCTCCATTTATTTTCTATTGTTTTTGTATTATGATTGATGTTTTTATATCGGTAAAATCGAATTTAACATCAATAATTTAACATTCTAAATCTAAATGATCAACAGTTAAACTTTTTTATAATAAGAATTAAGTTACTTAAGTTAAGTTGTGCAATTATATAATCACACGCGAAATTATACTGACAGGCTATCACAAAGCTCTATGTAGCATGTGGAACCCGTTCCTAGTACCACATCGTGGTAATCAGTTAATGGAAACTGTCTGCTCCTCAAATGTCTCGATTTAGACGTAAATACTCATCTCTCGTATTTGAGTTTACAATTTGGCGGACTTTTCTCTAATGTACAATCCAGCCATTACATTTTCTGAACTTGCTTCTCTAGACTAATGAATGGGAATGATGGCATTGTTACCATAATGATACGGCCCTGTTTCTTTAGTTTGGTAACCAAATCCACTAAGACGGGTCCCCTTCCCCAAAAAAAAAAAAAAAAAAATTACAGTCCAGGAATTTTATGATTTACTTACTAGTGTATTCTGCGAAAGTTGAATATGCATACTGCCAATCAGATGAATAATTCGTAGGTATCTCTCTCAATGTAGTAGATTTACTTGGCGAATTCGTTGTTGGTTTTTTTCCCTTAAAAACAAAATAACATATGTGTTAATATTCTCAAGTGACGTTTCGTATTGTGGTTTGCGTTTGTAGATTGATTAAAAGTAGATACTAACTAAGCTGTAAAGTTTTACTTAGCAAATTTTCCACTGAGTATTATTTTTAAAGAATGGTATTTACATTCCAAACACTTTACATGATGTTTCAACAAATATTACGCGTTTCTTCTAGTTCTACTGATATGCACCAGCAATAATATAAACTCCGTTATCATACCGACGAATTTACCATTCTAAGAGCATCATGCTAGAAATTTTTTATTCAATGTTTTTTAGTTAAAAAAAAAAAACTAACTGTCTCTCATTCAATTTATCTTGGACTGAAACACGTTTTACCATTTTAACTTACCATTATTGGTTGGATAAGTGGAACAGTCACCAGAGAAAATATCTAGAACGTGGAGAATGGTGATCTCGTTGCGATGAATGTACGTGAAGGCCGCCTGAACACTTCATCCTCCTGTGGAAGTAAAACGGGCGAATTACTCCTATCCCTGTGATGAAGGTAGTTTGGAACTTGTAGCAGCACCTTTCTCACACGCTTAAGTTATCTCCCGTTACACTGTTCGGTTAGTCCACAAGTGCATTTTCCATTTTATTTCATCTATGCGGACACTACGATGTTCTACTATGACCGCATTATTCTTGAAAACTAATATTAACTCGCATTGATGTTGTTGGTCATTTTTCTGCAGTTGCTCAGTAAATCAAATGATAAAATAACGCCAATGCAACCCTTTTTGTAGCTTTAATGTCATACGCGTTTCGCCTTTCATCGAGGCATCGTCAGCGACTAATCTATTTTAAAATTTTACATTGAGTTTTGCAAACTTATTATATGATGTTTCATACAATTCTAAATTGAAACATATTCTGATTATTTACAACTCACTATTTAAATTAGTGGTTTCCAGGTTCGTAACCACACATCTCTGCTATCTCTCCAAAGCATGTTTCCGCTAAAGCCATTTGTCTTGGCTGCTGCATACTGGATGTAAACATTGCGTCTATCACTACTTAATTGTTTACGGTGGGCATCTTGTTTTCTTAATGTCTAGGTGGTAGTATGCTGATAGTGCCAGTTTTGAAATTGCGTGGGAGAGTGATGTTTTCGTATTTTGTTTACAATTTTATGTTAGTGTGTGAGTGTATGTATCTGTTAGGTTTATTTATTGATTGTTCTTATTGTACATTCCTTTCTGTAGGGTTAATGTATGTTTACCAGTTTGAACAGCGTTTAGTTTGTTAGGTTTATGTGGTCATTAAGTACTTGCTTGCCATTTTTTTTTATTGCTTTCTGAATTTGATAGTTTTCTTGTAGACTGAGGGTATTTTGTCTGTGATTGTTGATTGTGAGGATTTTCATGTCTGTGCTGATGTCTCTTGGTAAATGATAATAATTTCGTTTCGTCGCAATGACCTGGTGACAGGGTTTTTATTGTCTGCGCATTCCGCCCCTGTCGTAGCAACCTTAACCTAACCCGGCAATCCTACCGGGTAGAGAGGCCCTACAATTTAACGATGAACCCTAACCATGGAAGCGTTCTGGTGTACTTCACATTACACAGCAAGCTGTGCCAGAAGTGAAGGTAGGGTTATGTTTCTATGAAAATCCCCACCGAGATAGGGATTCGAACCAGGGACCTTTCGGTCTACAGTCAGACACTTTAACCACTGAGCCACTAGACCACTCTGTTGGTAAGTGATAATTTTCTATTAGATATTTAGCGAATGTGGAGTGGTTTCTGTACTTAAATGCTATCATGTGTTCTTTGTATCTGGTTTTAAACTGTCTTCCTGTATGTCCTATGTATATTGCCTCACGATTTTGACATGACAGTTGATAAATGCCCGAGTTTTGATAGTTGTCCCTGTCGAAGTGAGTTTTATTTGTTTTTGTACTGAGTGGTCAGTTTGTAGAGCAATGTTTATGCCTTTTTTTTTTTTTTTTTTTTTAAGTTGCAAATAATCAGAAAATGTTTCAATTTAGAATTATGTCAAACATCAAATAATAAATTTGTAAACTCAATGTAAAATTTTAAAATAGATTAGTCACTGATGTTGGATCGATGAGAGGCGAAACGCGTAATGCATTAAAGCATACAAAAAAAGTTGCATTGGCGTTATTTTATAATTTAATATTAACTTGTTTACATTCGTTAAATCTTACAGGTATTGAAGGATGAATTTGTTA
Organism: Vandiemenella viatica; assembly: GCA_031002005.1. Classification (NCBI taxonomy): domain Eukaryota; kingdom Metazoa; phylum Arthropoda; class Insecta; order Orthoptera; family Morabidae; genus Vandiemenella; species Vandiemenella viatica. Next base: position 91,489,386 of record JARYHS010011408.1, read on the forward strand.
TTTATTCATAGAGCATAGCCATCAACGTAGAAAATTATCTAATCTTTCATAGATGTTAATACAGTTCTATCATCTTTGTCAGCTCATTACCAAGAGAAACGTTAAATGTAAAATGAAATAAGATTAATCAACTACTACGAAAAACAGAATATAATAAATTGAAGGAGAGACTTTGATCACTTCATTATCGATTGGCTTCTGTCCTGCTGATTAATTCCAGTTCCTCTTCATGTTCTTAATACTATAAAGTCCTGTTGTTACCTGAGTGTTATTCCTGCCACTGACCAAACAAGAGTGAGTGAGATGGACCCGCAAGAGTTGTAGAATACTAACACAACGAGATATTTTTATTAGCCCAATGATACTTATATGCTACCACGAGTACGAATTCCTGCTAAACTGTTCTCATAGCACTACTCTTCAGGCATAATACGATTAAATAGGGATTTGGAGAAGAAAAGGATGCTGCCGGGGCTAAAATAACATGCCTGCGTGCAATTATATTCCCTTACATTCGTCCTTTGTCCACCTGTTATATCTGGAGTTTTCTCGAGATAGGTTAAGCTTTGAATGGCCCCAGTTCAATAATTATAAAAAATCAAATTTCTTCTCGTATTTCACAAATTTTCTCTCTATTTTCTTTCTTCCATTAATTTAAATTCCTATTCCACACTAACTGGATGTATTAAACCCATGTAGAAAAATTAAATATAAAAGTGACATAGAACAATTACATTCAATTATAAATCGTTGTTGTGGTATTTTTGGAAGTTATAACTGGTTGAAAACGTGAACAATTATGGCTGAATTATTGTGTTGTTTTTTGAGTATGAGTACCAACACTAAAGACCGTAATGTCCTAAGAAGGGGAACCCGTATCCAATTTTTATCACCGTAAAATAAGATAAGACATGTCTTTCGAAGAAGGGTTTTAAAATCATCCAAAACTTTTTCAGAAATATGGCTATAAATATTTTAAAATATAATTACCTGATCCCAAACAATTGCATATGTACAAGCCTTCTCCCCAATGGATCCATATTTCGAAAGTGTCTCAAGAAATATAAAACTATTGTAAGGTAGACATGACTACTTCTTTTTTTTTCGCAACTTTAGCACAAAGTTCTATCGCAAAGCGTCCATATTCAAACATCAACAAATTCTGAAGTTATATCTGTTGATTGACTGATTCAAATAATTTATTTAATTTAAAATTGATTAATTTTTCATCCACGTAAAATATGATTGTTACGTATACAACGTACTCAATTTCTAATTCACAGGAAAGTTGTTATACAATGCTTCATTCTTTTCTCTTAGATGAAAACGAAAGCCACCTTCAGAAAACAGACTACCAGGGAAACTAACTGCGCTAGCAACACAGATTCTTACTAGTCGGATAAAGACAGAAACATTATGAAGTTCAAACCATAAACAAATTGAAAACATTTGCCAGGATAGCGCAATACAAATGTTTTGTCAAATCGACTAGATACAGTATTATAAGAGTAATATTTTAAAGAATTTAATAATTAGCTGCTATTAGCTAGCGCTATACAATGTAATTTTCATTTATCTGTTTCATATAAATCTTACTGTTTTTAGTATTTTAGTGACAATTGCGATGTTCTCAAGTAAGTAAACATAATGAGAAAATATTCAAAATGTGCTGTGGAAACCTGAAAACATCAAAACCTGAAATAAACTCAAACACGATACTTTTCTTGTGCTAAAATGCATGCTGCATGGTGAGTTTTTATAAAAGGAAAAAGTATTTTCAATATATTCTGACGGTAATTGGAAAACTTTAATTTTCTTCCTATGACCAGAAATATTCCAGCTTAATCCGCCTATTTTAATCTGAAAAAACAAGATTTGACCAGTAAAATTCAGTGATATGTCGGGAATACTTCTTACAAATTATGTTCTGAAGAAGTTTCTATTTGGCCACTGTTTGTATTTCTGTCTGTACCTTGTCATTTCATCATAACAATGGTTTTTAGGTAACTACTAATATTTTACTAAATCGAATTGACAGAAACATATAGAAACAGTTAGGCCTATGTCAAAAATACAGTTTAAGTCCTGTATCGTGGAAGTGATAGGAATATCTAAAAATATTTCTCAGAGGGCGAGAAAATTCTCATTAGTCGAGGACTGTCAAACACGGTACGAAAGGTGGTGTTCCTAATCATTATGTTCCAAACTTCCAAGCTCCACTGAATTGAAACATGAAAATAAAAATAGTTTCGAATGTTATACAAAGTATACTTAGATTTAAATCAGTTTGTCTCTTTGTTGTCGGACAGGTTTATATGTTGCTGTCAGTCACATAAAGTCTTTGAATGGCCTCCAATTACAGTATCTTCATTGCTCCAAGCTAACAAGCAGATTTACAAGAAATGTCGACGTGTTATACGAAAGGACTAGTTTACGTGAACATGAATGAAATAATTTTAAGTTCACTATCGTAGATGAAATATTGAGAGTCGAGTGCTCTCAACACTTCTATCTTCAAATTTATTTTAAGACTAACAAAAAAATACAGTTTAAAATAATTTAAAAAAACGCGATTTTTCAGCAATATGAACTAAAAATTTAAAAACAAAATTGCAAGTTAGAAAAATTAAAAACACGGTTTTTAGCAATGTTAATCAAATCGTTAAAAATAATGTTTAATGTGGTTATTTTGCTCAGAAGCAATGGCATGTCACGCAATTCAGTATATCTTAATTTTTGGAATAAGCTTAAAATAATCACATCTAGCTACCTTCCTCAAATCGTCGCCTCGGTGTATTAAGTGATTTTTTCGACGTTGCCAGCACTTTTTACATGAACACTACTACTAGGTATGGAATAAGAGTACTTTGTTTTGTCAACAAATACAAGCCTGAGATTTTCCGTTGGCGATGTAATAAAAGTTACTTTCCTGAAACTTGGGATGTAAGTTAGATGGAGGAAACTGCTGTTGATAACGCCAAGTATGTGGATGCTCCCCACCAGGTGCTAAAGAGAGCTGGCCCCTTTGCCGAGCATCAGCCGGCACGAGAAAGGGAGGAAATATATAAATAAGATTTCGCCGTAGGGATGCACATACACACCCAGAAAGAAACTAAAAAAGAAAACGAGCCAACTGCTTGCCCGGTCGACTTCTCTCAAGCAACAAGCAATTTAACTCTTGTGAGCTCTTGGGTTCTCTGTCTCTCTCTAGTCCGCTCTTGCCTCGCAGCGGAGCATACACACACGCGCTCGCTCGTTCCAGAGAGGTAGTGAGCCAGTGGAGGGGGATATTAAATTTATTAAAATAACACACTCCAGCTTCTTTGAAGCATGTAGACACGGCCGGCGGACTTGAGTTCAAAGCAGCAGCCGGGGGATGCGCCGTGCCTGGGTGGCTAATATTGGCCGAAGAGATAAAGGAATTCGTGATGAGGCCGTCGTCCCAGCGGGCGTGGCAGGCTGGCCACTGTGCCCGCCAGGGGAGCAGTGGCAGGATGAAACCGGAACTAAGCAATGTCACACAGTATAGAAGTAACCGAGTGTTTCGTGGCAACGATTAAGCCAGGAATGAGCCTCCTACTGTGATTTATGCAGCTGTCTGACTGTTTTCTGACATTTGAACATTTCCTCTTATTTCCGATGAGAATTGAAATGTTACCCGTCCTTACTTTAATGCAGTGGTTCCCAATTAGTTGTATGCGTACCCCAGGGGTACGCTAACGTAATCACCAAGATAATTAAAAAGCAATTACTCAAACAATACTGTCGGAAAATACATCTTTGGACGTTTCTTGATTTTTTTATCATGGCTTTACGCCTCGTCGACGTCGTGGTCATTAAAGGCGGGAAAGGATGGGGACGAGGAACCGGAACGAATTCTGCCTTTTGTAGGAAGCATCGCAGAATTCGCCTGGAGTGATTTGGGGAAACCATGGAAAACCCAAATCTGGATGCCTCAACGGGGATTTGAACTCACATCCTCCCGAATGCGATGCCAGAGCGCTAACCTCTCACCCATCACGCTCGGTCTTTAATTTTTATATGACGTTTGTTACTGGATTAAAATTTAATTAATCGCGAAAAAACCCAGTTTAACGTGTTATTTATCATTTCATCTAAAATGGGTACGTGAGGTTGAGCTCCTTGTTCAAGTGATACCGGTGAAAAACTAAATGGGAACCAGAGTTTAGTGCTTTATTTGAGGTGTTTTGGTACATTATTGGTGTGTTCAGTGCGCGGCGCAATGTTTGGAGATGTCGGTAGAGAAATTTATTGCAGTATAGTAGTTTAGTACCTTATAGACACGTCATTCTGGATGTAACCGAACGAAAAATTTGAGAAGATAGAAGTCATATCTGTGGGAGTGAAACATCCGACTTTGTTTGGATGCTGAATTCGTTCATCGTTTTTGATTGGGGAGTAAGTAAGAGACACTGATAGAGTTGTCAGCGAAAATTAAGATCGGACGAGTGTTGTTTGCTGTCGTAACGTCTTTCTGAAAATTCTTGAGGGTTCAGAATATTTTCTGGAGACACAGTATTTAATTTAGTGTCTGAAAATGTGGCGAATTTAATTTATATTAGAGAGTCAGATTAACTTCAGCATTATTTATATGTAATTAGTTGTATTTAAGTTTTAAATTTGTTCGTGTCACAATCAGAAAGACAGGTTTCCCGTGTACTCTAAAGCAACAACAAAACAGGTTTCCCGTGTAGAAGATAAGTGAAGATTTTAATTTCTGCATGATATTTAATATAATTAATTTAAATTGTCCGTTATCGCTGAAAGAAGCAACATTGGTTATTTAGAGAAGTTAAGAAACTTTGCTTGAAATAAAGAGACGGTAAACGAGATTTAAATTGTCAGAGACGAGTATGGTGGCTGCGCAACTCTATAAAACTATTCAGTGAGACATATTTAGGGCTCCCAGTTAATTTGAATATAGATATTTTTTATGAACAGATAACGTCAGTGACTGATAGAATGTTTAGAAGTGGTATAATTAACTTTCATTTCATGCGGTTGATTTTTTGATAAGATATTTGAAAATAAATATCCCTCTGTCTGTTTGAAAAATAAATGACAGTTTTAAATATAAGAGCTTTTAGACTATTATGAACATTTATTTGGACACTTCATACTGGATTTCTTTCTACCTCTGCCTTGGAATCCTTCCATTCTTAATACCTTCTTTCTAAATATCTATCTTTCTATAGCTTCCTTTTTCTTATATTATTTCTTTCTAAATCTTTCCTGACCTCTATGTAAACATTTATTTTGTCGAAACCCTGATAAATCATCTTGTCGACGTAGAATAAATCCTGTAAATGTTTGCTCAGTACTTCTTAAGACATGTGACAGATAATAGAAATCAATAAAAGATTATTTCTAGTATCATCTGAGGTCGTATTCAATCTATTGTTGACTAATTTCCAATATACATATATTTCTTTACTTGTGTGAGGAAATATTAGTTCAAATTTATAAAGCTGAAATAGTTATTATATCGTTATCGTAAGGAGCAGGAAGTCTCACGTCATCATCCTAATCAATATATTTTAATCAATGATTGACTTACTTCAACATTAGTGTCGAATGGTGATCTTAGTTTTTTGGCATTAACCTGAAAACATACTAAGTAAAGACACATCTGAACTGGAATATAATCGTAAAAATCAAGAAATATTAATAAAACACAATTTAATTTTACTATCAAATCCAAACTAGGTTTTTTTTTTTTTTTTTTTTTTTTTTTTTTTTTTTAACAACAGTACTGTGAATTAGTGTACCCCGAATGTATTGATATCAAATTCGAATTATTAGTAAAACAATGAGGTTTGCTAAATCTGAGTGTTTCGTAACTACTGGGTATATTAAGTGTCAAAATTAAGACATCAACGGGCTTACGACTTTTGCTCTTTGCAGCGGTCTGGATGCTTTGCTGACACATAAACGAAATACCAGTGATCTGAACGGGCCAGGTAGCTCGTTCCTTTTGCTAGATGTTACGTCAGGAAAGTGCCCATCGAGCATACTGTGTTGGATGAATGTCTCCCCTCGCAGAAGGGAGGAGAATCCAGACTCCCAATGACTAGTGGTAGAAACATGAGTTCTCCCCTCTTTTGTGAATGACTGGTCTTGTTGATGACCTACAACTGAATATTACTGGTAGTCCACCATCGAACGACTTGTTCACCGCTCTTGGATACTTTCCTGTTGGAGCTCTAAGGGGACCATTTCATCTCCAACATGCATAAAATATATTGTTGTGTCTTGAGTTGCTACAGATGCTCCCGAAGAAACCTTACTAGCTGGGATAAAAATCATAATATGTCATTTTACTAAACGTTTCTTAATCTGTGAACTACAGGTCTGGTCTATTTTCGAGTGGTACTAATTCGTTCCGATATCTTCGCTGTAGCCCTGGAAGAGGGCAGGGTATCCTGTGCCTGCTTGCTGATATGTCGACTAGGGATAGCTTTGCTCCGTCTGTTGTGACAGAGGCACATGTCAGTCTGGCATGCACAGTACCAAACAATCTCAGCCAAGTGTATTTCATTAGTAAAATTATTTCAAGCCCCACAGTATGAGAATCTGTCGTCACCTGTGTAAAACCAAAAGCTTTGATAAAACCGTTTCATTATTTCTGTTATAGATGATTTTATCTGTGAATAATTTAAACACCAAGGTGGACTGCCTTTACCAGGACGACTGGTTTTGATTTCCTCTAAATTACTGCTGATGAATGACGAGTACATTCCTTTGGAAAGGCCTTGTCAACATTCATATTCTGTTCAACGATTTTTGACCAGTATTCCTTCAACAAAGTAAATTGTTTTATTGTTGTTTAAAAACTAATAATAATAATTGTTAGAATTATTTGCTTTTGCAATAGAAAAAGAATAGAAATTTAAAGTTTGTTGTATTAACAAATTTGGCATTTGGTTCTTTGGAAACTCTTTGTGTTATCTAGTACTTAATACCAAGAGTTATGTCTGTTTCAGTTGTGTTTGTGTTGTACAGCTACTAAGGTTAAATCAATTATAATAATACTGATAGTTTTAAAAGAAGCATCATGTTGTGTATTATACATTGCTCTAACATCAACAAGATTTAAAAAAAATAAAAAAAATCGAGGTTGTGTATTAGTGTATACACGCGCAAGAATTGAGACCAAATATTTATCTGTGTATTTTTCCTGTATATTTTTTGTGTATTTTTGTATTGTTTTTAATATTTCTTTCGCACTCTAGTGAACGAGCCATACTATTTTCATTGAGTTTTTACAGTAAAAACGAACTTTTACCAAGCTATTCTTGTAAATAATCTGGCTGTATCATAAAATATTACATTGATCCTTTTATTGATCCGATGTATTTTGTGTTTAGAGCTTTCATATCGGAGAAAAACTTTAACAAAATTATCTGATAACATTTCTTACAATCAATTTTCGTTAATAACTAAGACCGTGAAAAATATTGGTCTAACACAGATTTCTGGCTAGTAAATAAAACAATTTTTACAAGCTAAAATTATTCATTTCCTCTGTTGTAATTAACAGTTCGCTAAAATTAAAGGAATCAAAGCAATAATTGACCATTCAATAATATCAAGAATAAAATAATAGTAATAGAAACCATGTGCTTAAAAGTTCAACATTTCTATATTCCAAAATACCCTGCAGAACAAAAATATCTATAAGAAAACATAGCACATATTACGCAAGTAAGGCAACAACTGATCGATTCGAAAAAAAATGTACAAAATGAACACAGATATGGCTTCATAAGACGCTAATCCAAATAAAAACATATGTTCAAATTAATTGAAACGTTAAAGTGAAAATATTTAATACTGATGCAGAAACAATTATCATACCGTAGTGTAAATTTATTGCTGTATTAAACATCGCAGTTTACAAGACTAACTATACTGTACACCCTCTTTGTTAACAAACGCTGTGGGGGTAGTTTATTGGGAACATCCCTTGTACAGCACACAAATAGTTCACGCCCCTACATCGTAAGTCAAGCGGCTACAGTTGATTGTACGAATACACAGAATAAATTTTCCGCTACCTGTCAGGCTCACAAACTGCAGCAAGAGTGGGAACTGCATGGCGTAAAATAAGTCACACAAATCCGGTAGTACTATGAGCTGAAACTGATGTAATATCAGTAATAAAGAGGTCGTTCTACTTATACTACTAAAAGAGATTTTTTGTCAGTGAAAAAAGAGCATGGCGTTTCATTGTTACTGTTCTCATTTGTTGATAGACGTCCTGGAAGCCCAATTTCAATTAATAAAGTATTAGTTACTTCATTATTAACAATCATTAGAAATATTCTATTATTCTTAGCAATTACATATATCACATCACATATAACCCATGCTGCAACATGGAATACTTGCAGTATGAGTTCAGAACCCCTTGGCAAATGATAAAAAAAAACAAGTAGAGGAAGAGTGTATTAACACCATGTGAAATAAAGTTCCCTGCACAAAAAAATTGAATTTATTGATTTGACTTATCGTATAATACACTATCATTTATATTCGTTTCGTCACTATACAGTTATAATAATATACAGTAAACAATTACATAGAATTTTTGATTAGATAGGTAAATGTATATAGATGTATACATAAAACTTACTCCTATATATACACAAGTGTTATTTTTTTAAACAAGGATTAATATAATTTGCCTTAATTTAAATAATCTTCATCAGAAAAGTAAACATTGTATGCTAGATAGAGCTTAAATAGTTCTGGTTTATTTTCTTTTTCCTTGATATTATGTGGGAGTATATTTCACTCCCTTGTGTAGGTAACTATTCAGACTTTTACTTTTTAATTTTCTATGTGTAGATCATTTTTTGATCTCGTTGAATGTGCTTGGAACGAATGCTTGTGGCAAATTCTCATAAGTTATTTGTATGTACATCATAAAATTTTAAGATATAACGGCATGGAATAGTCAGTGTGAATAATTTTTTACAATGGGCTCTTTTGGAAGTATGTACTTGTTTTTATATTTATTGATCATTCTTTTTATTAATTTGAAAGTTTATATATATTTTTAGCTTGAAGCACCAAAAATGATTTCATAGGATAATATTGAATGGTTGTTTGCAGAGTATATTGCTTTGATGTAATCATTATTAGAGATAAGAGCTAGAATTCTAAAAGCAAAGTATGCAATCGATATTTTGTTTCCCAATAACTGTTTGCGTACATTATACTTTGAATCATAATGGACAGTCATTCCTAGGAACTTTTCACTTGTAATACACTTAATGTTTTCATAATTTATGTTATTCGTTGAAATCTGCTAACAGAACTAAATTTGATTATGTTTGTTTTAATTTTATTATTATTTTTTGATCAGTTTAAACATTCCTGTGACCTGATTTCCTTTAGTTTGAAGCTCATGCATTGAGCGACCATTGACAATAATATTAGTATAGTCTCCTAATAAAATTTTATCCCCATTATTTTGTTGGATGGAAAATTATTAATGTAAATGAGAAATAGAACATATTTAAAAATGCTTTCCTGTTGATCACCTGTATTGATGTGTCTTGGTTCTGACAGGAACTTACATCAAACTTCAGCGTTTTCTGGGATTCGAGAGATTTCTACTTTTTGCATTATGTACTTAGTAGATATGACTTAAACCAATACGCCTTATTCCTTCACTTCCAATTGCAGGAAGATGTCATGGTCCACAGTGTCGAAGCATTTAAGCTACATTATTTGAAAACTGTACTTTCAGTGATGTTCCTTTCCTTGCTTGGAAATCTAATTGTGATACTATATTTGCTCAAAAAACTGTGGAATATACCTTCATAAGCGTTTCGCTAAGTTTCTACATCTCCATTACATCCTTCGTTACCACCTATCCCAACATTTTGGGGGCGGCTGCGTACGATGAGTTTTACTCATCACTCATCCTGGGCTACGGTTTTACAGCCACATGCCCTTGTTGAGGCCAAGCATTTTATACCTATTGGCAGATCGTACTAAATACTAACGTGTGAAGTGAAGTGTTGCCATCTGTCTGTCAAACGTGTAACTACGTTCAGGGTGTGATAAGTGTATTTTTTGTTCTTGAAATGTGTAATTTATGAGGTGGAAATTGGGGATCGTCCCGGTATTCGCCTTGACCTCTTATAACCTGCAGTCAGGGCGGCTCCAACGCAAGGCCTGGACTCGTGACCTCTCAGATCCAGCATGCGGCCAGCACCTCACCGCACTGAGTCACAATGGTGGGATCTTCACTACACCCTTACTTAAAGGTATTCTTTCTTCCCTGAAGCAGTAATGGACTTGAGTTCGGAGGAGCAAATTTAGTTTTCCTGCGAAAACCATTCTGTCAACGAAAGGTTTTTATTCGTGATGACCAAGCGTGGTGTATGAGCGTTGACGCTCTGGCCTCGCATTCGGGAGGACGCGGATTCGAATCCCAGTCCGGGCATCCAGATTTGAGTTTTCCATGTTTTCCTTAAATCAATCCAGACGAAGGGGGATACTTCCTTCAAAAGGTCAAATTCCTTCCCGTTCATTGATTCTAATCCCATTCCGCCTCTTATGACCTCGACGTTTACGAGGTTTAAAGCCATTATTAAAAAAAAATGAAATTTGAAGACATTAAAGGTTGTCTGTGTGTTGATGTTTAGTTAAACGTCCTGGCTGCCTTCTTTGATGTCATCGACGGAAAGAAGACATTCTTCCTTTCAAAATTAGTAAGAAATTGACTGTTGAGAATTCATGGTATATACTGCCTATTTCACAACCTCGGATGCAGCTGAGATAATAAATATGTCAGGTAGCACAGTCAATACCGTAATGGCAAAGGAAACTGGATTATTTTAATTATCTTTCTGTTTTATTATAGTTGTAGTTCGGTATAAAATTCTAAAGGTTCAACTATTGCACTGTGAACCTTTCTTCTTTTTTCTAAGTGAAACTTCTTTTGTCACAACAGGAGGAAAAATAAGTTGGCGTTAAGCAATGAGAGCTATACAATACGAGCTAAATTCGCTTGCGTTGCAATGTTCTGGAGCATGCGCACTTCACATTCAGCTCTTGTTGATTTAACGTTCTAAGTATGTGCACTAAACGATAATCAGCTACTCATATGAACCAGTTGATCATTTTAAATGTGCAACACATATTTCCTATTTAAGTTACCATAAAACTTTGTTTACAAAAGTATATGCAACCGAAGTAGAATAAAAATGATAGTAATAAATAGAAATATAGATTAATATTAATAATCAAATCATCATCAACATATTAAATATGAATATCTAATTAATAAAATAATTTTATTTGTTCCGAGTAAAAAATTTATCCTATTCGTGGTAATCCTATTCATGGTAATCAGATACTTTTATCCAAATTGTTCCAAGATATAAACCTCTACAAACAAAATAGAGACTAAAGCCAGATGCAATAATCTGTAATCTATTTTTTTAATATAATTTTCATTTATTTACGTGCATAACGCGAAAAAATTGGAAATGCAATAAAAATAGTATCGTTGGTCCACTAAAGTGCGAAACAAACGTCGAAAAATATACCTAAAAAGTGTGTACGTCCCATGGGAACATCATTTCATGGGCGTGTTCGCACTGTTCCACGTAATTAATTTTTTTCATTTAGTATTCTTAAAAAAGAAGGAACAGTCGCCAAATCAGGCCTGTGTAGTCTTTTCTTGTAATCTGCGCGCACTATATTGCTGAGGTGCTTATACTCGTAAATTCAAACATATGCTTTTCGTCCACAATATAATGGATTTTTTGCACTCAGCACTAGATTCGGGGCTGTAGCACTGCGTGTGAAGGTTATGAAAACGCGTCGGCATTATCCAGGGCGAGCGGGGCGGCTTACAAGGGAGACCAGAGGTAGTAATACGTTTTCATTAGAGCACAATCTGTGTGGGCGGACGGCCGAACGCCTCTCGTCGCGACAGAGGTCGTCCCCGTTTAATAGGATTTGGGCGAGGGTCCACTGGTCGCTATCTGTCTTGTGCCACACTCATAACCTAGGGGGGGCGGCAACAAAGGGCAGATAACTGGACGGCCACAATGTGCGGGGCACCTGCCGTCTGTGTGTGTCCGGGGACACCCCCCAGTACTGTGTGCTGATACGCCGGACGAAATACAGTAACAATCAAAACGGAGCCAACTTCAAAGTAAAGTGATTATTATTTACGTATTTCGTTACCATATGTATCCATACTAATAAAAGGCTAAACTTGGTCGTCGTGTAGTCGTGTCTCTAACGCTGTGACCTCACGCTCTTGGCCAGAGATGTTACTAATAAATCGAAGTTCTGCGCGGTACTGAGTAACAGTTCCATTTAATTAAGCATCCGCGAAGAAATTAACTGACGAAACAATTAAAGTGTCTTTTAAATTAACATATTAATTATTAGTTGCTTTTTATTTATTTATTTATGTTCATTTGATGTAGATATTTTCGGTAAATTCTTTGTTCATAGATATGAAGATAAAAGCCTAAATTTTCAAGCAGCAATGTTAGTTGAAGTTTTGATTAGATTAAAATTTACAGTGGGTCAGAATGACAACTGGTGTTTGACGTTACAGCAGAAAGCAAGAGTAATTTAAGGTTTAAAATAGACCTTTTTTTTACGGGCGCCATGTTACTGAGAACATTTCTTCATGCAGATGAAAGTAATTCCACATTTATCATGATCTATATGACCTGGATACTAATTTTACGTATTAGTTTTTAACAAACATTTTCAGTTTCCTTTGGTTTCATTGACGTCCTATTACTGAGATCACTTTTGTCGTTATGTTAAAATGCAACTTGTTCCAGGGTGACAACCGAAACTTTTTGTGACAACGCAAGGCATGAGAAATTTCATTGAGAGTTATTATAACTTTGTTTAGCTAAGCAACCACAAAAATATGAATTGCCAGAACACTATGTTCGACACATCATTTTTGACGGGCTTTGAAGCTATTACTAGTATAACATACTTCACTGTTTCAACCTATTCTACACACATTTCGTCATATTAAAATATCCATTACATTTTCAGAGTTACTAATCTAATTATTCGTGGATATGAACTGCTCTGCTCTAAGTCGCTGTAAATACAACACTGCTCTTACCCATTCACAGATTAACAATACAATACAACCTTATATGGCCAAAGAAACTACACGACTTAATCACAGTACAAATGAAATAACATAGGTAGTCTACTAAAATCGTGGTGCCGCAATTTGATGATGAGATATCGTATCTCAAAGGTGAGGTGGTTAGGTTGAAAAGCAGTCTGTACGACAAGAAAAATATCGCCAAAGACACCAGGAACGACACCTATAACTAATTTTTGATGGTCGATACCTCGAAAACTAATCGAGATAGATATCTAAAAATTTACTCTTCACTTTCGATTTGTCGCGTCGAGTTGCATAAGAATCAATCATCTCATTGCGGCGCCACGGTTATGATAGAACTGCCAATAATATCTTAAAAATTGTGGCAATAACTAATATTTTTTAATTATTCTTTGCGGACAGATGCGACAATACCGCAGCTTGTCATAGAACTGCTTTGTTTACTTGACCGAGACACTTTTGGAACCTCGGCTGGTGGTATTCCGCTATGATCACTTAGAGAAATCATTGCTTTGTTGCAGGAAGCATCAGTAAAGGGGACGTTATCACGGGGAATTGCTCGTATACAAATGTTTGGAGAAGAAAGTGTTTACTGAATTTGCTAGCAAAAATGTGAGATCTTGAATTCTATCTGTCTACATCAAAACGTCAAAAAGTGCAGTTGAACTCAGGTGGACGATCAACCTGGGGAAAACTCCTAGAATTTTTCTCAGCAGGGGCCATGTATAGGAAAAAAGTTATTCGTTGTTAACGGATCGGGGGGGTTGGTGCCAGAGGGTGGCAAAAAATACAAAAAAAAAGTTGTCTAAAATCAATAGTATAAGTAATTGATATTAGGATTAAAAAGTACCTTGTTGCCACCCACTAAGCTTCATGAAATGTTGTTATTACCATAATTTTGACCACAACTGGAGTCATTGTTCGTAATGATTTATTTAACATCCACACCAGCAAACAACATACTTTTTTCAAATTTACGTCGCCCTGCAGATAAGCGAAATTTTTTAGTCATTAAATATGTCATATTAATTGAGTTATAACGTCATTGTCTTTAACTAACACGTTTCTAAATCTCATTTTACAGCTCACCAGCTTTCAGATACACGGTGCACATTTCGAATATGAATTATATGCAAGCCGTAACGAATTTTGATATTACGCCTCTGCATATTAGATATGCAGTTTCAGCACAAAGCCAAGTAGTACAGAATTCAGTAAACAGAGCAGGGACCCATGGTAATGGGTGCTCAGTCGTAATACAGCTATGGCTGCGCTCCCGTCTTGTGCAGTTAAACCGTGTCTGGGGGATAGTCTTAAACCGCCTGACAGTACGCGTCGGTTAAAATCCAAACCGTTTATGCTGCACATCAGACAGCAAAGTAGTGCAGCGTTTATAGCAGTGGGGAATAGGCCTTCGAGTTATGATGACGTGCCTAGCTCTAACATCCGAGATATCTCAGGGGAACTGAAGGGTCGTCGCCTGTACTGTAAGAATCTATCAGCAACAAAAGCAAAGAGACTCTGAAGTACAGATAACAACCATGAAACACAAGCTCAATAAAATAGTACGTAATATTCTCACACAGCACCGAGGTGTTTCTTCGGCATGATGTCAGTAATAAATGGAGAAAATCCTCCTACAAAACTACACTAATTTCTTTAACATGAGAAGGTGGAGTATAAGAGATTAATGGTTTTTATCCTTTTATCGCATTTTATAACTCTCCATACCGAAGATATCACATAATTTACCCACATCGCGTCGTTTATTAGTCGTGTACACGTCTTCCTTTCTTGTTTAATAAAATAGAATCGACAAAGTTAGAAGTGATACGGATTTTCGCCCAAAAAGGTTTATTTACATTATACATCCAGATACAGTTTCTCTCAACAACAGTATTCATCATCTTACTGGGATTATAACATTCACAAAACATAAAGAAGAGTGCTGACCCCTGGTACGTTCGTTAGCCCTTACGACTACGGGACCAGCTGTCTATGATTGATTAACGCATTTATTTGTTTTCGTACAGTAACTAATAAGTCCACCCCACGATTTCAATGTAAGATAATATTTTTCGTTTCAGATCATCAGAAGAGTTATTATCTGACACTGCCTGCATTTCACTTACGTCAGTACCAAATTCATCGAAAATAATTGAACTGGAAGCAAAGTTATAAATCATAGTGATTGTAACTTTGGTAACAAACAAATATGATGAAATATAAAGAGAGTAACAGCTATCTTTCATTGAAAAATGAGAAATAGTAATACT
This sequence comes from Vandiemenella viatica, assembly GCA_031002005.1. Classification (NCBI taxonomy): domain Eukaryota; kingdom Metazoa; phylum Arthropoda; class Insecta; order Orthoptera; family Morabidae; genus Vandiemenella; species Vandiemenella viatica. The sequence continues at coordinate 91,504,824 of JARYHS010011408.1, forward strand.
GTGATGTCATTTTTCATGTAGTGGAACAATGCCACTATATCAAATCATGTTTTTCTTCTATTTTTCAGAAATGTTTAGAATTATCTGATGGAACTTTTCTCATTTCTTCTTCATCTCCCCATTCCGATTATATAATACATTATCTGTTTCCTTCTTCATTTACACCGCTCCCGCCTCCATGTTTACTGTCTACTAACAATTTAACCAGTCCCACAAGTCTCCGAATACGATGCACTCTCTTAAATGTTTTATTCAACTAGACTTTACAGAATTGGCGTAATTAACTTTGAACATCCTTCTTCAAACTCAGATTTTAAGTTATTCAGTCCCTCTTTCTGTAAACTTTATAGCTGTTCAAGCTTCATTCAAACAGAGCTCTGTGTTTCTTAGGTTTACTTCCAGAAACTTGTACCTGAGTCCCGTGTGATTGATTGATAGACTCACCTGAGTAAAAATTATAATTCGACTGTGGATCTGAGTCATTTCTGGTAAATGGGTGAACACGGTGATTTCCCTGTTCTGGTAAATTGTTATCTATCTATACTTTTACTCTTTAAATTACGAAAAATTAATAAACACATTTTGATGCGGCCATCACATTTTAAAAGCTAGGACTCTGGCTTCAAATGTAAGGCATATCCTAAAACTCTAAGTCGCTTGATACTGGAGGAGAAAATTAGAAATCTTTCTGAATACCAAAACGTTTTTGCCTATAATCTGTAATCCTTTGAAAACCACTTGACTAATTTTGATGAAGCATTCTCTACTTCAAACCTTAGTCTGTGACTTAAAATTAAAGGTCACCTAGCAGAAATTCAAAATCTTTTCTGAACACAAAATTATTTAGGTATAAACAACATTATAGATTCTGACGACGTTGCACAGTTTGAAAGCTTAAGGGCTACCCTATGTATCCATCAGAAGTTGAGCCTCTGAACTCGTCAGACCGCCGTAGCTTAGTAAAACTGGAGTTAGTTTGATTTATATTAATCAACCGAGTCTCAGAGAAGATTTAAGATGATGCTAAATGTTAGAAGCAAATTTTTAGTTAAACGCAGACACAACTAACAAATTTGTTTATGAGTTTATCTTACAGTTTCGTGGAAATTAAACTTGGTTTGTAGGCTAAAATGTCGGAATTGTAAGTGTAAAAAAAAAAATCCGGCGTATTATTCTTATTTTGTTTAACAGAGGAGTAAAGGCAACCATGAAGGAGGAGGGGGGATTAAATCATTCGTTCCATGGCCAGAGAAAATGAAATAGAACTAAAAGTTTAAAGAGAATCTTTTTTGTCTCTTTAGAGATATTAACTTTGATCAGAGTGATTCTACATATTCATAAAGAGCGTCGGGCTGTGATGAAGTGTGTTTCAACATTCTAATCCAAGACGATCCGTTTCCGTCAACCGTGAAATATAATCTGTGCATCGTGGAATATTTGCGTCCCACGAGGAGCTTAACAGCACTAATAACTTACGCGTCACTCCAGTATAACAAATTTTAAATAAAGTTGGCAATAAAATTTGCCACGCAGACAGTTATAACATGTTGAGGAACGATTAATTGACTTTCGGGTTATGCCGCATTGTTTATTTCATTACCTGAGCTTTCGGCTGGTATCCTCCGAAAGTCAATTAATCATGAACCAAGATGGCCGCGGAAGTCTGAGGAATGTTGAGGAACATTTAAACTCAGGATGATTAACGGGTTAATTTTTAACTTTCAGCAAATTTCATATTTATCAGCTTAAAGCACGGTTACTTTTTATGCATGTAAATGATACATGTATTATAATCGCTATACTAAATCACGTGCTCGGTTATATGAAATGACTTCTCAGCAAAATCTCCTGCGAAAGAAAATATGAACACTTCGATTCTGTGGTGGAATGTACTGAGACTGTGCGTTACCATGAATTGTGCCCATAATTCAGTTGATGCATTACTGGCTGAATTAATTTCGTTGACAATAATTTTACCAGTTATTACAGCGAAATAATTTTATCATCAAATGAAAATACGTTTAAAAATTAAAGAAAGCTGTATAATGATTATTCAGTCTTACTTCATTTCCCAAAGCTCTGAAAGTTTTAAATTGACGATAATCCAACTTGTGCTGATTTCAAACGAATATTATTGCTTTTGAGGACGTGGGTTGTAAGGGGAATGTAGAAACGAAAAGGTTAGCACAGGATAGGAAGGGATGGAGGATTGCATCAAACCAGTCTAAAGACTGACGACAGCAAAACAAAAAAAAGGGACATATAAGTGCATCACAGCGTAAAGTATATACAGAGTAACCACGAAATGTTCTGAGTATACTGTAATCTTGAAAATTTATCTTCTCTATTTAGTTTATGAGACTCATAAATTGCAATTTTTAAATTTTAATGGTACCATTTTAGTTTTAATTACCAGGTGCACAAAATCAATTTTAGCTCAATGACACTGACTTTATTGTTATATTTCAGGATGTCACCCAACTACTTCCAAGATTTTATCTAAATTTTGAAGAAAATAAATTGAGCTATTGATTAAAAGATGTGTAACCAAAAAAATTATAGGCTTCTAAAAAGTATAAACACGAAAAACAATAACCATGTAGAAATGATATCAGAACAACTAACTCTAATAACTATAACTCCAATTAGATGTGTACAGAAATTTGATACAGACACGAAATTATACACTATTTAACAGCTTGCAATCGAAGTTCCTACAGTGTAACTCAAAACTATGATCTTTACAGAAATATCAGTATTATTTAGCACTTTCATTTGATGCCAAATTTGAATAATTTAAATCGTCTGTTAAAACAACCACTATAATCAATTCTGTCTCCCCCCTCCCTCTGTTTCTGATTTTTCGCCTCAGCTATATCAATGTAATTAAAACTGGGAGAGAAGTTGGTTATGAAATGGGAAGGAATTCGGTCATCCTGGAATTAATATGCTGTAACTTAAGAAAAGTGTAGAAGATCGGTCTGACGGAGATTTGAACCCGCGTCCTTTCGCGGCCCGAGCATTACCGCACACTCACCGGGCTCAGACATTCTGTTATTAACTACGTCGTTATTTTAGGAGTAGCTGTTACATGGTAATCCTCAGTGATTGGCACAAAATTCTTACGTTATCTGGTGACCTGACACGGTCAAAGCGAATCAGCTACACTGGGAAGAGAGATTGCATCCCAGTTGACGCCGTACCGTGTGAGTTCCATCACCCATACCCCACAGCGCTGCCTTGTTCCCCAAACGGGATCTCCACCGCAGCGCCTAAGCTGGTTAGCATGTTATTTCCCCGGACACAGTGGCCGGGCCGGCCGGGGGTGGAAGAGATTCCGCAATATGGGCGACGTGGGCAGTTCATCAGCCGTGGGGGTGAGTCACGGGCAGCAACGAGACACGCCACGCAGTGACTCAGGGGCTCACTGACTCACTTAAGAGCTCACCTAGCCGCTCATTTGGGGGCTTGTCCTGACAACATTATCCGCCGCAACCCTCGAGTTCCCCCACTCCCCAAAAAACAACAACCGAGGTAGTCAATTTGCCAACATTTATGTTCCGCCTGGTTGAACTGATACGAAAGGGACAGTAGAACTGGCGGCTGCAGATTCTAGAGGGGTGTCCCATCATTAGAAGCATATCAGTTATTTTCACTACCCTCCAGGAAAAAAAGGAATAACGATGAAATTCAGCCAGTAATTGATGGCTAAAGTGGACAAATACATACTTGGCTGAATTCTGAATGTATTCAAAAAATGAAAATTTTCTTATAAAAGCAGAGTAGCCTATTTAAATCATCCACACCTGGTAACACCTGCTCTAAGGACGATTTAATTTCAAAGGCAAACAAAATATTGAAAGAACAAATTAATGTAGAGTCGAAAATTAACGAACGAAGTGTGAATTATGTTTTGTCACATACTGCCAAAACTTCGTGAATATACCTGGAACACTATATGAGTCAAATATATTCTACGGATCTTTCTCTGCTAAACAAGTAGTTTGCGAGGTAACTGCTGAGGTAGAAATCAAATTGTGCCAGGCAGACATATCAAATTTTGTGGCTGAAGTTAACCATAGACCGAAAACATCTAATATGCCAATTACCAATTTTGTAGTCCAATCTGCGCTATGCGAACAACTCCTTTCATTTACGAGTCCGATGAAATACTTCGTCCACAAACCTATTTGAGTTGCAATGACAGGAGACAGAAGATTAGTGATATTAGGTGCCGTACTCATGTATATATTGAATCCTTTCTTCCCCCGTGCTGTTCGGAATTGGAATGCACAAAGTTAGTTTTGGTGTCGCTCACAACTTTGTGACTTTCAGAGTACAGATCTACATGTAGATTAACAAGTACAAACAAATGTCACCTTCACAAACTTTTCGTTTGTCGAGTGGTATTTTCTAAACGCAAAATATCTAACAGAAAGAATAGTAGGCATGTAAAAATTATAGGGTATTGGTAACTGAACCGAAATTCGTTTGAATTTTCGAATTTCATGTATATCTAACCTATTCTACAACATCAGGACCGATTCAATCAACCATTATTGTTATAATTTCTGTTAAAATATCTGAGATCTTTCTCGTTGAGTCTTTTACAGTTAGTCCATATTCATCTCAATATTTTGTTCGTGACATTTCGGATGCAGCTACCAAGAATTGCTAGGTTTTTCTATGTTAACAGGACTTTTTTTTTTTTTTTTTTTTAGGGCCCTTTCATAATAATATATTATAAATATAGTGAATATACCAAGCTTTATGGCCCTTTCATAATAATATATTATAAATATAGTGAATATACCAAGCTTATATTATATTCTTGTTAATCATGCGTTATATATTTCAATTTTTATATAGTTGTACTGTTGGTTCCTGGTTATTAATTGTCCTGCACAATAAAGACACTCAATTAAACTGTTTCTCCATAAACAGAGTTACAAGCAGGCATTTACTTACCATTAGTTTAACGTTTACTGTTACTAGGACACTAAGTACGAGCAGCGTTTTGTTTTTCCAATTTCTAGGAAACTAATAAAATTTATGTTTGTATGGTAGAAAATAGAGAACATTAAAGGTTATGTAATTAATGCATTACAATAAGTATTCATTAGGAGTGATGTTCAGCGTTATGATAATATGACATTGTGAGGATTTTATTTTTATCAGTAGTTTACAACACTGCTCATTGAAGATAGAAACAAAGATCTTTCTTGCGTTGTGTATCGTCGACGATCGGAATACATTTCGTCAGAGTGGAGCACGAAGCTTAACGAGCTTGTTATTTGGAGTCACGGTTAATGCTTCAGCCATTCTTTTGTCGTAGCAGTTATTCTTGGCGTAGGTCTCTCTGAATGACATAAAATTTTATGGCCGTGCGGAACTAGCTGAAAAGAAGCTTTCTTAAGAAGGTCGTATACAGCGATTACTGCTGCACGATAGCACACGCAGCGGGTAGCTCTTAAACGGAATTTGTTCGGCAGTTCATGTGTAGATAAACCAACTGCTCTCAGCAAACAATCGCAAACATGAGCAGTTTCCGACGATACGTCAGCGCTTCACTGATACACGTCTACTCCGAAAAATATCTCACAGCTACCTATTCCATTGTGGACCTCCAGTCTGACATTCTATTGATATACCATTACTCAGTATTAACCATACTTCAGCCGGCAAATATTGCGAGAAATTTTTTGAATTTTGTCCAGTTATGCACAATGCAAAACGATATTTTTTCATCATTTTTTATTTTTCCATTTCTTCTCTTTCCAGTAGTTACTCTTTATTCCCTTAGTTCTCTACTCCGCAGTTCTTCTCCTCGTTTTCCCCTCAACTTTTTTTCTGATAATGTTTCTGTTAACGACTTCCTTTTTGTTTCAAAGTAATCAAAGATTATACTCATCAATCTTTCGATCCATTCTTGTTAGACAGCAATAAAAAATCAACCTTTATTTTTTTCCATTGTATCAGTTTTTTCCTTGTAATACTTTTTAAGTTTCATTCCAGGTTTTCGTTAATATTTCTTTCCCTCCTTTGTGCTTCATTCAACTCTTTAGTTGTGTTCATCGCAAGACATTCTAATTTCGTTGTGAAAACCAATTAAAAATTTCATGTTTTATAGCTATTAACAGGTATCATAGTTTCAAATTTTCTAGTTCTTGCTAGGTTGGGTTCTTGGTATGATACATTTGTCTGTTTCATCTCGCCCAGGTATGTTTGTTTTCTGGTAAGTGTGCTGTATTTTTACGATTGTCGTGTTGATGTTTTTAAGTACTAATTTTGAATGATCTCTTTAAGGACATTTATTTGTATTGCTGCCACAATTATATAATCTATAATTAAACATTTTTGTTATAGTACATTTCATTCTGCCGTAGTTATTGTAACTATATTTTCTTGTAATGGCAATTCAAATGTTTTTCTAACGTATAATTATTTCTGAAAAAAAAACAATGTGTTTTCAGCCTTCCATAAGAGGCACTTATTTTAGAATGTCTTGACAGGCCCTGACAAAGCGTCTTCTCAGTTTTTCATCAAGAAACAAATTTTACTTCACATTGTTTACGTGACTGGAAGTACATATTATTCGTTATTACAGTTTAAATCTGCACTTAGTGAACATCTCGGATTTCTCCATTGGATACATAGCTACGTAATGTTCAGCTGTGGATAATGATAACCAATTTGCAATAAATGTTAACTTAAGTGTCACTATGAATGGTAGAAGTTGTTAGGTTAATGCCTATCCAGTTGATAATTGCATTAAAAGATGTAATGTTGGTTTTTGCTCCTTATCGTTAATAGATTTTAAGCACTAAAAGTAATTTAAATACAACTATTTTAATAAAGAATTGTTAAGCATACAAATGTTTAACAAAGTGGGATTTCGAAACTATGTTTTCAATACATTGGCAGAAAGAAAATTATTAGCTGCTCACAGCCACAACCACTGCAGAAAATATCCAAACTTTAAAATTGCTGAGCTTGGTATTAAACTCGAAGGTTGATACCTCTCGAAGTAGGTGTACTTAACATGGTATAGGAGGTGGGACGGTAAGTTACTTTCCTCATTACCTTACATATACCGGTAATCCTACCTGGCAAAGGAGACCTACAGTTTAATAGAGAATATGAATTACGGAAACTTTCTGGAGTACTTCACATTACACAGCAACCTGACCCAGAGGTGAAGGCCGGGTTAAGGGCCTACAAAACTCCTCGCCGAGACGGGGATTCAAACCAGGGACCTATCGATCTCCCATCAGACTCCCTATACACCGAGCCAGCGTCCAGACATCAGTGAGCCCCAAAATACTCATTTCAATATTTCGTGTATTTACCAGTCTGAAGACTGGCACATAGGAGATGTGCAACAGTACAAGTCAAGTGAGAATTTTGAGAGGATGACAACAGATCGTATATGAGTATAAACGATTGAAACAAATAGCGCATATTTATTTATTAATTTAATTTAGATGAAGCACACGCTCCGGTGGCAATTGCCTTAGTTATCTAATTACCCCTTTCATTTTATTTTTTAATTATATTATATAATTTGAGTGTTGAATTCATCCCGCATCTACTTTTGTGATTTAAAAAATTTAGTTTTAAATTCCTTCAGCGGTTTTGGTAAATTATTCACCACTTCACTTGTTTCAATCCCTGTCACCCTTACCTAAAAAAGAAAATTTTTCCACTCCCTTAGCATTAATAATTGTTTTTATTAGAAACATACGATACTATTATCTTATTACTCAGTTTTGTTACCACGCTAATTTCTTTCAGTTTCAGGTAAAGAAAAAAGCAAAAAGAAAATGAATAATGAATGATTAATAATTATCAGTGATGATTACCTTTTGCCTTGTCCCTGAACTCAAATAGCTTATTGTTAATATAACTTTCAGATACAGTCATCAGCTTTATTGGTTTATCCGTTCTCAGTAACTGACGCATTTTGTGATATGAAGTTAATTAGTTTCACGGATATTTACCAAGCCAACACTGTGATTCGTGTAGGTAATTAGCAGCTAAATAATTGATTACACATAAAATACGATAGAATATTAAATCGACATTCATTAAATGAACTTTTTATTAGAGTATCTCTGCATACCATAGGACACATTAGAGTGTATCTGACATTTGGCATTTATTTATTTTTTTGTCATACCGGAGTGAACACGTTTTCAAAACGTAAATACATGTATATTTTGTGACAACTGTTTCGTTATTAATCGAGGGGTTTTCTAGCAGAAGCAGCATTGTGATTTCCGTTGTGTCTCTGTCCATATTCGAGTTGTAATTTTCAGTCACATCGACTCAATCGTTTCAGTTTCAACTTCGCACTAAGCAAAAAAATCTGGTTTTTATGTTGAGTGCATTTTCAGCTCTGTTGTGATGGGTTTTCAGAAAGCATTGTACCGTAGAAACATGTGACTATCGATAAGTTTGGAATGATGCGTTAGCTTCCTAGAAACTAGTTATCCCTTGAAAACGTTAAACAGATTTGATGGATTCCAATTGCATTACGTACACTGAATAAAACTTCGATCACGAGCTGAATTAGATTTTGTATGCAAAATGTGAGAAATTTTGAAAAGAACACTGTACCACTTCCTAAAATCTGTTAATAGCAAATGAATTCCTACCAGACGATAATGAATTAATATCGGAATTAGAAATTGTACCGTTAGTTGACTCACAAGTTTGAGAATGATTAGAACATAAATTAAAGAAATTTTTAATTATAAGATGTTAACAAATAAATTTTTTAAACATTTCTCTGCTGAAAAATATGAGTTTCTCTGACCACAACAATTTAATGTAAATCTATACTGTCTATAAAAACAACCCAGAAAACTTTCTTTAACACTGATCAATCCCTGATAATACACTCAACCGTTATTAGAGTCATAAAAGAAAAAGTGAAATATATTCCATTTAGTTTTCTGCTGCACTAGCTGAGAAGGGCCAAAAAAAAGAAAAAAAAAAAAGAAGAAAGAAAAAAAAAACATATTAAATGAGATAACTCCACAAAATTTTGGAGGCGGCAAATGTTTTTTGTTTGCTAACCACTGCACAGAAACCAGGAAGAAGTGTGTTTCTGTATATTAGCGGTTGAACTAGGCAATGAATTGTCCTTATAGAGCTGTTTCTGCTTTTTTCATCAAAGGCAAAGTATGTAATGGTGATCAAATATTTTTTAGTTTAACTCATGGCATACCACAAACTAGCACCCATTGATCGGTGATAGAAGAGCCCACGTAACTTTCTAGGTGTAAACTGTGATTTAACTGGTTAATTAAAAACGTTTTCTAAATTTCTGCAAAATAAATTATGAAGGATTATAAATACAACTAACGAAACTTAATGTGTTTCACACTAAACCCCTCCAGTGTGACTCAAAGCGCTGAGGCACCACATACTGGATCAGGGAGGTACAACGTTCCCGGCCACGAACCCAGGACACCCCAAGTACCACCCATCCTGACTGCTGGGGCGGTACCCAATCCCCGCCTCATAAAAAAAACATAATTTAACGAACAAAAAATACAATTATTACACGCTGAATATAGTTACACGTTACACAGACAGATGGCAACAGTTTACTCCCTCCGCTAGTATGACTTTGCCCTGGGTATAAAAGGGCAATCACACTCGGTCATAAACCCGATCCTCCAAATTGGATCATGCCAATGAAGAGTAATACTTATCAAAGGCAATCGACTCTTAACGTTGGGAAAAGGTGTTTTACATGAAACTCGGAGTGTGAGGTACCTTGAAATGGGTGTAAAACGCTAACTACTAGCCAAAATGCCTGGTTCAGAAGAAATTACTGCATAAATTCTGAAAAATGGTTTTAGGAGACCAAAAGAACAATCAGATCTCGAAACATAAATTATGCATTATAAGGAAACATCTGACATAATTTATAATTCGTCGTAAGAAAATTCATCAATGTACAAATTTAATTGTGATATAATAGCGTATCGCTGGACCAAAGACGGTTATTGTCAGTTGCAATATTAGCAGATTCTTTGATTGTTTGAGTAGTAAAAAAATAGCTATAAAAATTAATGGGAGCAGAATATTTTGGTTGTGTTGTATTGTAGTAACAAGAAGATATTTTAATCTGGATGATTTAGTAATTAAATAATAAAAACTTTAAAGGGAATTCGAATAAACATAATTGAGTATTTCATTTCAGCGAAAAATCGGTAAGACTCAAACCACATAAGTACAATTCGTTTTTGTTCAAATAAGAAAATAGTAATCTTACAGCATGACCGCAATGCCGAAATAAAAGGACAAAGTAAATACCGAGCGTGGTGGTGTAACGGTTAGCATTCTGGCTACGCATTCGGGAGAACGGCGGTTCGAATCCCCGTCCGGGCATCCAGATTTGGGTTTTCCATGGTTTCCCAAATCACTCCAGGCAAATACCGGGATGCTTCCTTCAAAAGGCCATGGCTGCATTCCTTCCCATTCCTTGCCCCCCATCCTTTCCCGTCTCTAAAGCCTTCGCTGTTAAGAGACGTAAAGCAGTTAAAAAAAGTTAATAGGGTTGAACCTTGAAGACATAATTATGCCGTAACCACCAGCAAAAAGAGAGTGAAAATTCAGACTAGAATTTTTTGTGTTTGCGTTCCCCCCCCCCCCCCCACACACACACACACACAAAAAGGACCTGGTTTAACTACAGCTTTATTGAAAAACTCTGCTTTTATTTGAGCGAATTCTTATATCAACAGAAATTTCTCGGATATATATCAACGTACGTTCTCTCACATGCTGAGTGATTACGGATTCGGCGTACGTGTTTATTTGCGCTAATCATTTCCTTCCGCTTCGGGTTTACTGCCAGTGCGTTCGAACCACCGTGCTGTAGCGCGGGTTGAATGAAATTTAGGGGCCGCGCGGTGGCTAATTTTATTACGCGCGCTGTAATTATTTCTATGGGCTGGAATATTAAAAGGGGTGAAAAACACAAACAGCCGTATACGCCGTACGTACAGCACGTCGACATCCAGCCACAAGAATGTGTGTCGTGCGCGGAGTGGTGGATGGCCACTTTGGGCCTGAAGAGGCACATCCTCTTTAAGGGCGACTCAATACTGCCGAGTGAAGTAGATACCCACACAGAATGGACCAGACGGACGACGCCTAACGTAGCAGTACAGGCCACGGCACCTGTCACAACTAACGAACAGGCATATGCCTGTGCATAATTAGAAACAGGAAAGGTACGGAATGATAAAGAGCAAAAGGGGAGGGAGGGCATCCTCAAAAAGTTTAGCAAAGTCTCCACTGCAGACGACCTGCTGCACAAAAAATAATATCAGGTTTTCAACATCTTTATTTTCCTACATCACTTACATGGAACAATATATCTTCCGATACAATGAGTGTCTCCTAGCTTTGCAGCATTCACTCCGTAAGTGCTCAATGTATTCAACTTTTTCTATACAGCACACGTTCGATTCATTGTAAGCGTGCCTATTGCCGATACGTTTCCCACATTCGAAGCATCTGAACATATTTTCTAAAATTCAAAAGTAATTTTTGGCAACCAAAATATTTCTATTTCATTATAAGTAACAGTTGCAGGTAAATTTCAAGTGTCATAGGGAGATGGATTGGAAAGTTGACAAACGGACAAGGAACGGGATGGGGTTGAGCCATGGTCTTAAAGAAACCATGGAGGTATTTTTGGAAAAAAAAACAGAAAGCCGCATTAGGATGTCCGGATGGAATCTAAGCCCACATCATCCCAAATGCCAGGTCAGAATGAAATCGCCAACTCCCCTGGCTCTGTGATGTATAGTATAGTTATTTCCCACTATCGAGCGTGGTGAGTGACTGGAAATGCTCTGGACTTTCTTTCGTGACGACGCAAGTTTGATTCCCCGTCTTGGCATTCAGATAACGGTTTTCCATGGTTTTCCGAAATCAATTCTGGCGAATGCCAGGATGATTAATTGAAAATATCATAACTGAATTCCTTCCCATTCTTTTACCACCGATCCCTTCCGGTTCTAATTACCTCGACATCGACGACCCACAAAACCCAAATCAAAAAAGAAAAGGAAAATTATGAAACTTGAAACTTTACTTAACCAGATTGGGATCTCTTTCTATACAAGAAAGATTCTTACGATATTATGTTAGTTTATTTACGGTTACACTATTATAATGTATGGTCGTGTGAGAGAAATTTTCAGACCATCAAAAAAAGAACTAGTCTCGCAATATATTCAATGTCACGATATCAAAGCAGCCTCATCCATTTAAATATTTTCTGGGAGATTTTTCGTCGGTGTTCTTGTAAAAAAAATTTCGTTGATATAATAATTCAGTCTTAATGATCAATGTAAAATGTTCGTAAGGTCTAGACATTGTTAGAGTTTTTTAGTTTCAATGGATTAATAATAGGAACATAAATAGTAAGACCTTTATGTTTGAAGTAGATAGTATGAAGCCTGGCATGTATGCCAACTTGACTGTATCACAAAATCTAAATTAAAATAATTCATTCTCTAAGGTTCTCATTTCTATGGTAATACATATACACGATTCTTTTTTATTTTATCTAATATGTTATGTATAGCTTTCGAAGACTATTAGATCCAGTACGAAAAAAAATCTATTACGATAATTAAAGATACAACTGACCAAACTTGAAATGCCTAATAGACGAGGAAAAAAACCTTATAAAAAATAGAGACTAAATATTTGGTTTACTATCTGTCAATTTTTTTTACAAATATAGATTCGTTTGCTTTCTCAATATACTCAGAAAGAGTAATTTTATTTGTTCACAATAACCGTGCTGAAAAACGTAGCAAACAATATATTTTTTTCCACTTTTTTGCCTAAAGTAACATTTTGAATATGCAAAAATAATATTTTTTTAATAACTCGTTCATACATAAATTTCACGGACATAAAATTTTAGGGTTCTAGTTAACGTATCCAAATTGGAAATTGAATGAAGGAAGAAATTTGTTGACTTTTAATTATGTTGCGCTATTATTTTAAATTTAATTACATTAAATAATAATTCCTCGGTACCGCAACCACGGCTGAATTCTTTTGCATAAATTAACTCGCCCCTGAATTCAGTGACTTTTGCACTCAATTCCACTGAACGCTAAAATTTCGCATTTTTTACGCTTACGGCAGGTAATACGACATTATTACATGAGGCACAGAACTCTATTGCAACAACGCCATTCAGATGTTATGACGTCAATTCGAGAAGCCCTTCATATTATCATCGACAGGGATCACCGAAGTTCGCCATTAGTTGCGGGTAAAGTTTATAGTAATAATGAAATGATTATTTCCATCACCCTCACTTTTAAAAATCTGTCAGGGACGTGAAGGAGTTGAGACATACCCTTAACGTTCTGGCTTCGCATTCGGGAGGACGCGGGTTCGAATCCCCGTCCGGGCATCCACATTTGGGGTTTTCATGGTTTCCCCAAACCACTTCAAGTGATTGCTTCAAAAGAACTTGGCCGAATTCCTTCCCGTTCCTTGTCCCCAGTCTCATCCCGCCTCTAATGACCTTCGGCGTTGACGAGGCGTAAAATAAGTAATAAATAAATAAATAAATAAATAAAATGAGACATACTCTAAATAGAGTGAATACGGCACATTGTTGATAATGAACACCGAGCTCTGTAGGTGTAAGGTAACGGTAATATCTGGAATTCGGGAGGACGCGGGATCAAATCTCTGCCCGTTCATCCTAATTTGGGTGTGTTGTATTTCCTCACATTAGTATCAGGTGAATGCCCGGACGATTGCTTCAAATAGACGTGACTGAATTGCTTCCCGTTTCTTGCCACCAATTCTTTGCTCCACTAATGACCTCGACGTCGACGAACCGTAAACCTCGAGGCGATAGTAATAATAGTAATAATCTATCAACATAAAACGCTCTATTTGGCCATTATGTACCGATGTATGTCACACTCTGACGTCATGCTTCCCGCCTCCGCTGCCCAACCAACAACGACCGGAGATGTTCGAGGTTACGAGCGTTATTTTATAACAATTCTTTTTTCTGAGCATTCACGAGTAAATGAGCTGCCAGAACGCTAAACGAAAAGTATGTATTTCGTAAAAATTGACATATTAATTATTAGTTGCTTTTTCTTAATTAAAATTCGTTTGATACATGTTTTTCTTATACTCTGCACAGCGATACTGTTGTAACAGTAAACTAAGTAATATTTACATTACATCATTTTAGAGATTATGAGCGTTATTTGAAAAGAAATATTTACCTTGCGAAGAAACAAATTACTAAAATACTGTATTCAACACGTCATTTTTGACGGGCTTATAAGATATTTATATCCGATGTAGATATTTTAAGTCTGAAATAAAATACTCGAAGAAATTATTTGCCGAAACACTGAAATAAAAGTATGTGTTGCGTTTAAATTAATATATTAATTATTAGTTAATTTTATTACTAACGTCTATCAGACACATGTGGGTCAAATTTAGATCCCAATACAGTGAACGTATTTGTATACAGGTAATAGAAGCTATGATTTTTGAACAGCAATATTAGTAAAAGTTGTTGTTATGTCGAAATTCAGACAGTTCCAGAATGATAATTGACACTATTTTTACAGAATAATTCAAATGAATTTAGTTTCATAAATAATTTAAGCTGCTTTCATAAGCACCGAGTTACTGATGTTATTATTTCATACTGAGGTACCGAATTCATCGCACTGAATGAGACTTGGACCAAGAATAAAACCAATAAAATCACGTATTACAGCATAAGGATTTGTGATTCCTAATTTGTATTTAATTTCACTGGTTCCATAATTCTGATGGAATTAATTCAGTTGAAGTTCCATCTGTATCTCTGTGTAAACTAGAACCGGAATATGTACAGTTATAACAATTTAGTTGACGGCAATCAATTGCCAGACCATTCCTTTCACCCGTCATTTTTTAAGGGCTTAGAGGCTATTCATTATAATAACAGATAGCAGTTAAATTGTTGATAGCTTCCTTAGGATTTCTGAATTGGAATTACAATTCCTTTACGCTGTTCCATTCCACCAGATCATCTGACACGGAGAGTGTGGTATGTTGTGGAGTGGGTTCGATATCCTGGCCAGATAGCCCTCTGCAGATTAATAACACCGTCGGCCGGACACGGCTCTCCACGTAATTACCTTGAGTGGTGCTACCTCCAGGGAGACGGCACCAACTACTTTGCTTACACTGCCACTACGAGACGACTCCTCGGATTCATTGGTCACGTCGAGTCCCTTCTTTCAACCTGGAAGAAGCATGGTTTTGACGCTCTAATTAATTCACTATGCAGCGCAAAAACGTCAGATAGATACTAATCTCCTACTTTCATATATATGTATACTTAATGAAAAAAAAAGACACGTACCTTTAAAATATTACCTTACAGAATTTATAAAAATATTGTTATCCCTGTCGTACTTTTATGCTTTCAACTAAGACCCATTAAGAAGGCAAACCTTCGTGGAGATTATTAATGCTTAAACCTCTTAAACCAGGGGTGGCCAACCTAAATGATCTTGCGGGCTACTTTGGAAATGCATCATAACTCCGCGGGCCGCATATAAAATCATATATCTCCGTATTATATTTAGACCCACAATAGACATTTTTGGAGTGAGTAATTGAAACATAACGAGTTATTATTCGTATGTTTCCTATTATTCTTAAATTTAAACATATATAATATAGTAAAAATAATACTCATAATTTCGACAAATAATTTTTGAATATATGGATGCACAAGTAATGTCTTGTTTGAATACATTGGTTTTCACTACTTTGGCCATTATAAAATAAGTATATTTTGTAAAAGTGTGATGAACCTCGCGGGCCAGAAAAATGTTCCAGGCGGGCCTTACGCGTTTTGGCCATCCCTGTCATAAACCATAAAATATAAGATAATGACAGCAAACAAATTGCATTCCGAAAAGATATACGAATTTCTCTGAAAGCAGATCAAAAATTATATTCTAAAAAATAATTAAAAGTTTTACAATATTAAGTCACTATAAAAAAAACTTTCAGTAACATCACCAACTTCTTACATCAAAGGTGTTTTTTCTACTTTTTACATCGAAAGAATCACGAAACAAGCTTAATTCCAATATGAAATCAATGCGAGGGTTGTTTTTAAAAAAAGAACAATTTTTATTAAAAATACTGTAAATATCTTAAAACACATGTAAAATGCTCTGGGGGAACTTTTCGAGTTAACGATGTGTTATCACGCGATATTTTGACGATCCCTGGTTACAATGTCTAAACTATTGATCATTCGAATTTTGCTATCTACATCGCTAACCAAATCTTCAGTAAACCGAGAAGCTCGGCATGGGAGTGGCTCATCATGCACATTAACCCGCACTATCACCGTACACTTCACAAATATGATGGTGAATTTCCACTACTGTCAGGTTTCTTGCAATCAAGAATAGAATTACAAATCGTATCTCACAGTAGGGGGTCGAGTCAATTTTCTTAAACATTGTAAACTTCTGCCGGTCAGCACACAGACGATACGGCTGCAAATGCGCGTCATTCTCACTCTCATTCACAAACGGACCATATTCAAATAACACTAGTAATTACAGTGCCTTCTGAATGATAGATGGAACCTTTATGGAAAAAACCATTTGTCTCTCCGTCTGTCACTTCTTCGTGACATTTTAATTCTTTAAATGAAAAATTTGGAATTGTGCAGTATTTTGGTTCTTCTTAACCCTAACATGATCATGACTACAGATTGATTTGATTATACGTATATTTTAAATTTACGTACTGTGAGAATTTCACGTGATGCGGAAACATAGGGACATACAGACATCATATCGTGAATGTTTTTCTCGTTGAGATTTTTGTATCTCAGAAATTTTCAGTGATCAATATAATTGTGCGTACTGATCACTAAAAATAAGGGTTATGCAAAATTCTTAGTTACCCCAATCGCTTCTAGCGTTATTAGAGGAATGAAGTTATCCCAGTCTATGCGTCTGATGAATTGACTCTGTGTGTTCTTCATGCGCTCTTCTCTTCTCCCGGTCATTTAACATCTCTCCTTTCTCTTCCGGACAGTTACTCCAGACTACCTGAAAGATACCCCTCCCCCCCACCCCTGGAACGTCCTGGCGACGGCCATGTCAAGTGGGTTCTGCAGCCTGTGAAGAATTACCGGTTTCCCGAAGCCTATTGTGAAGTCAGACCAGATTTATGGCCTGAGCGTGCAGCATTTGGCGTGGGAAGCTATCTACTTTACGCGGATACACACACATCGCCGACGTTTTATGTTTACGCGAATGAAAAAGCGATGGTGGGTGGGGAAGGAGAGAAGAAATGAGATTTTATATAAAACATTTCTTTAGTTTTCAGTTTCCAGATTTTATTTTCCCCTAAATTTACTACAGTCTACAGATAGAATAATGGCCCACGGGTATGTGGTGTAAACTGACAATTCATTTCTCTACTAGAGAGATATCCCAAAATATATTTGCGTAACTAGCTCCATCAAAAATATGTTAACGGTTTAAACTATTTATTTATGAAATTACTGAGGTACTAGGAAATAATTTATTTATTTCCTAGTGAAAACTGAGCAGCAGAGATACATACATCTTTGCAAGGGTATGCAACGATCAAAGTTAATCTCACCTTGAAAACGCTATCTCCCACTCTAAGAGTCTTAAAACTATTGATCCAGTACAATTACGCCAGTCAAGTTAAGTCATGTGTTGTTCACGTGAACCTTGAGACAGGGAGATTCTCCTGTCCCGCTCCTAGTAATTGTGCAAGAAAGTATTTACTTCCCTAGCGTCCGCGAAGACATCGCCGGCTATTAACAAGTAAACGTCTTCGATTTGCGCAGAACACTTTGGTAACGATACGGGTTCCTAAATTCCTTTTCTCATAACTAGGGAAGGACTCCGGTTTAGGTAGAGTCTACAATCATTGATTCATTCAAAACTAAGTACTTCACTTGGCCAGCACCATAAACAGTTTTATCTATACTAGAAGTATTAATAAACGTAGAGATTCCTATGGTTAAACAATTTTTACTAACTTTAAGTAATAGTTTGTATAATTTCTTTCTACGTTACTGACACAAACTTTCAATAAACCTAACCGAAAATTTGTTTTTTCGAGATAAGTCCGCTAGTTTACGTTGCGTAAATATGCTCAACTGTTACAGTGGTCTCAGCATATTTTAACTAAAAAATTTTGAACTTGGTAAATTTTCTCCTTGAATTCGAGCAATTCGACAGGATTTAAACCCAGTCGGCGGAACAAACGACTGCAGTTCAAATGGGCGCGATTCTTTACATGAAAATCTGAACTTTTCTTGACAACCTAATACGGCTCCCAGTACTACTCATCCCCCAACCCAACACGTAAATAGTACGTAAACACGGCTTAAACCTCTTCCCTGGTGCGGAAAGCTGTACAGGAAGAATGCAGAGCTCTACATCCACGAATTCCACCTTATAGGAATTCTAGGCATGGAAAGAAAGGGATAAGTGTTGATAAAACTTTATTAACGTTCATTTCTTCATTTTCAACTACATCGTGAAAAGAGGAACCTGCCTTAAAATTAAATAATTTACTGAGGAAAAATCTTTCAACTATGATTTTATACGCTTGTTACATCAGAGAAATGAAAAAAGTGTATAAGGCATCTGTTCAAATTCAGTCATCCAAGAAATCACTGCCGTGCTAAGAAACTTTACCTCTTTTAGCCTCATTATGAATGCTCCCACTTGGGGGGAAATAGAGAGCCTGGGATGGTATTTCAAATTAAAGATAGACGATCAGATGATTCTATTTAAACATTGAAATAGTTTCAGTTATAGTTGGCAATATGTTTTTCATATTTATGCTATTATTTATTCATCTACATAACTTTTGTTGCATCTTTGTTTGTGAAAAGATCAGAAGCCGCATCGATATCTCGGACACAGAAAAACTTTAAATAAAACATAACAATATATTTTCATACTTGATGCACTCGAGGCCCCTTCGCAAAATAGCTGCAATATCATTGATTTAAAGGTTGAATGTGGCTTCCAGCAGCAAGAAGAGGATTCTACTGGTTAACTGGGTTCATAAATATTAGTAGCATTACACACTAAAAAATTTGAGGCGTTTATTGCAGTCAACGAAAAATGAGAAACACGATGATATAAACACAAATCATTGATAAAATCGTAATTCTAAAAGAACTGAGCCCCGATAACGAAATAACAGCGATCATCTAACAGACTCCGGCTGACACATCTCCGTGGAGAAATTCCAGTCCCGATTGTAATCAGAAAATAGCCAGGTAAGAAACTGGGCTTCCACCTTCACTATTCAATTATGCACAGGGAGCATCCATAAACTACGTAGCTTGGTCTAGGGTGGCGAGGGGTTGGCTGGAAAGCTACGTGGTAAGGAAAGGAGGATTACCTTTTACGGTACCACGACACGAATGAGCCCAGCACTGACCAATCAAATCTTTAGCTGCTTTGTTCACTGAGGTTGAAGGAGATTTTCAAATATTGGGAATGACACCTAAAGACCTTAAGATTATCTTCAGATGACACTTGAAACACAACAGGATGTAAAATAAAAGTGGAAATTAAGAACAGACAAGACGTGAGCTAAAACAAGGGAAGAAGGGTACCAAAAACAAATTCGGGAATATTGGGACAAAAGTAAACCCGCAAGGAGCAAAACGGGTGTAACAATAAGGTTCATAGGTGGCCGAAACGAGGGGAAAAAGACCATAACTCCCAGTTCACGATGTTTTATTTGAAACGAAAGCCAAGAAGTATAACCAACTAGTTGTCACCCGCGACTTCGTACGCATGGAATTAGAGTTTTATTGCTAGAATTGGATGTAAAAAGCCCTAAGTTAGCAAAAGATGCCCCAAAAACACGGAGTCGGCATAATATGACGGATAATCCATCACAAGACCTTTCTACCATTGCACCTGTCTCATAAAGAGAACCAGTTTGCAACACTTTTAAAAAAATAACACCACCGAAAGGGGGGGGGGGGGCTTAACTGTGGGAGACTACATACAACACTTCCTCCGGAGGTTTAAAATAATGTCACTTTCTGAGGACATCTTGGGTCAATACCGTTTTGCACACAACATTTTTACTTTGACTAGCCTTTACTGAGATATATAGCCTTTGGGGTTTCGAAACCCGTGCGCTTGCGTGTATAATAAGTTGTACAGGCTTCATTCCTCCCAGGTGAGGCTTGGTTGGCGGGCTGCTGTAGGATCTCAAGCACCCTTTTCAGCTTATCCAACCTAAGGGGGTAGGCATAAGGTAAGAAATCGGCCATGGCCTGTAAAAGGAATCCATGCGGTATCTGCCTGGAGAGGCTACAGAAAACTAATGAAAACAGTAGTCAGGATAACAGGACGGGGAACAAAGCTTGAGGGACCGATGTAACATTACGAAGACTCACACATGCTAACCCTCTATTTGTCACAGGCCGGTTAGTTTTAAAAATTCATGACAAATTATGTTATTTACTCCCCCCCCCCCCCACACACCACACACACAAACGTATCCTATGTCCTTAGTAATGATACATAATATTTCATTGTAAAATTTCATTAAGATCGGTTTAGCTGTTAAGTTGTGAAAAGGTAACAAACAGACAGAGAGACTGAGTTACTTTTTCATTTATAAAATCGTGTAAATTTCTGTAAATGAGTGACTAAAATTGTGATTGCGTCTATTGGAATGAGGTCTGGGGCTGAGGGACATACCTTGCGCTAGAGGAAGGCGGCGCCCCAAGCGCAGAGAGCGGCCACAAAGGAGCAGCGCTCATCCACCTGCGGTTATGCGGCTCCGCTGCCTCGGAATGCGGCTTCCTTGGAATGCGACGCGATGGGCCTGGGGCTCCCGGCCAAGTCGACGCAGCCAGGCACGCTAGCGATTACGCCCGCTTTGAGCATCAACCAAGTCGAAATACACTGTCAGAGCTCAGCAATCTTAAAATTCACGACAGATTTCAACTTAAATGCATGGACCGATAACGTAATAATCATGGGATACCTGACGACCTGTACAGGATATCTAGCTTCGTTGGTTAACACAATAAACTGGTCAGGACGAATTGGGCAGGTGATAGGAAAAAGTTTGCAAAATCCTTCATTTATTGGAATGGGTGGCTGAGGGAACTTTGTTACAAGATTTTTGTCAGATCGTTGATTGTATGTGGTGGTGTAGTTTGGGACCGACAATTTGGGAATCACTAGAGGGTGTGCAAAGGCGAGCAGCTAGATTTGTTAGTGGAAATTAACGCAGGATATAGTCAGTATCTGATATAATAAATGAGCTGGATTGGGAGTGACTGGAGATTGGTGGTGGTGTAGAAGAGATTGTTGGTAATGAGACTTGGAACAATATTGGTCGAAGAATTAGGAGTAATTTATGGAAGTGGAGCGATTACCATGAGCACAAGCTGGTCCTCAATTTGATGCATAAGTGACTGGGAAAAGTTTGTTTTGGGGGTAATGATGTCAGGGATTTGAACAAATTACGAGAGGTGGTGAATAATTTACCAAAAACGTAGCAGCAATTTTAAACTATAATTCGTAAATGGCAAAAATATATGGTTGGGAGAATTTTACACCCAAAATGTATAAGATCATAATAACAAATAAGAAGAAAAGGGTAAATAGATAAGTTGGGAAATTGTTATCGGAGCATGCGCTCCATCGCAATTGAATTCAGTTCAGCTCGATACCTGGTAACGCTCAATATTGTGGCAACAATGTCTATTTGCTTTGAGTTGCTTGAATCATTAAATGTTTGTTTCTGCCGTAGTTTTTTTTAATTACTTATTGTCACAATGGATAAACAGAAGATTTATGTGACAGTTGCACTACCAATTAATTATTATTATGTTCCTAGTACGAGTATATGAAGGTCGTCTTATGAAAGCAGAGCATTTGCTACAGATTTCATACAGAATTCGGCAGTGGTATACTCTAGATTTCTCAAGTTTAGAAGCTCTTGAAGATTATTTGTGAAGGTCAGACAATCGCGACTATCGTACGCAACTCTCCAAACTCAAGACTTTATGCAAAAGTACACAAGAACAACCGTTCGTTAAATTAGTGCTGCAACTGAGTAATATATGCGAAGTTGCTGGCAATAATCAATAAGTAGTAACAATTACACAAAATCACCTAACGGTGGATGTTTGTTTAGTCCCTTCAAAAAATATTTAGGTTGGAATTTTTTTTTTTTTAGCTACAATCAGTTGCAACACTTCTACATCAGTGTCTATGCACATGTCTAGTAAATGTTTACAGTTAAGAATGCAAGCTCGATTTCACGAATCTAGTCAGTAGAAAAATATTTTGGTAGACATAAACCTTATGGAGAACTTTAAAAAAATAAGTGCCGTTTGTATGTAATTGATACCTCGAGTAGATTAACGAATGATACTAATCACCACATAAATAAATTAATAAGCCACCATTTCTGTGAGTTTCCTTTGTCCATATATCAGACAAAAACTACCGATACGATTTGGATGGGGTTTTCAAAGGATCTAACATAAAAACTGTCATGTATGTCATGACGGCACGTAAAAATTGGATGGAGCAATACATGATAAGCTGTTCGTAAACTTAACAGATAGGTGCCAAAGATCACACTAAATCAATGATAAAATCCGCGTACTTTGGATTCTGATAATATTTTTGTTGACTATATAACTTAGCTTATTTAGGAACATTGCGATTCAAAGTATTAAAAACTAAATTCAGCTAAGGGCAGCAGTAATGATGCCATTGTTAACGAAATTTAAACGATTACTATTGAAAACTCTATTCATGGTGTTTTATGAGGGGCCAATTTCACGAAAGTGTAGTTTTTCTTTACGTCTGCGGAACTGCTAGAATAGAAACAAAGCATCTGTAGTCAAATGAAACTTAAAATGTCATACGTGACTGTCATAGTAGCTCTAGGGTGGAAACAACGTAGAAATATATTGTTTCACGGAAGCGATTCGTGAAGTTAAATTCAACCAGAAATTGTAGGTGTTGAGGTAGCCATCCAAATACAATGTCAGTTTATAATTTCTGGGTAATTCTCACTGTTATGATAACCCAAAATTCAAAGAGAAGGGGTGAAAAAGTTTTACTCCCAATGCTATTACTTGAATGATAATATCACTGAAATAAGATTTAGCTTCAATAGTTTCGTTTTCTACGTTGTGATGATAACGAGAAGATAAGTTTGTGTGTCAACCTTCTTGTACCGAGCGTGGACTTGTGGGGAATTTGTTATTAGAGTAGAAGTGTCAGCCTGTTTCATTATCATTCCCTTTTTGGCATTATCATAAGTGATGGATGCATGGCAATGATGACTGATTGTCATTTGTCTGTTACCATGTTCTAAGCATTACATGACGACAAAATTCCTACATTTCAGTGCACCGCACTAATTTGTTAGCTATCTGTGATACACTTTGTGTGTATTTGTACAACGCAACCTCTTGATTGCTATAAAAAAAAAAAAAAAAAAAAAAAAAAACCCAGAGCAAACATTCTCCCGAAATTTTAATTGCTTTTTGAGTAATGTGTACGACGAGTTTTCCTGAACAAAGATCTTAAGCCAATCTGCAGAGGTGTACCGAGCTGTTGATGTCTGTGCGTTACTAAACGGAAGTGTGACATGGATCCTTTACCGCCATGAGACTAAGAATATGGAGCGATTTCACCAGCAGAAACTTCGGCCAATTATGAACATCAAATGGTATGATAATAATAATAATTTCGTGTGGTCGTAATGACCTGGTGACAGGGTTTCTGTTGGCTGCACATATCGCCCCTTTCATAGCCGCCTTAACCTGGCCCGGTAATCCTGCCGGGAACATGGGACCTACAGTTTAATGTGGAATCCGAACCACGGAAGCGTTCTGGCGTAATTCACATTACGCAGCTAGCCATAGCAGAGGTGAAGACCGCGTTAAGTGCCCACAAAAATACCCGCCGAGACAGGGATTCGAACCGGGGATCTTTTGATCTCCCGTCAGTCGCCTCAACCACTCACCACCAGATCGCTTTAGGATGATTACATTTTCAACGTTACAGTTTTAGAAAGGACTCAAACGTACAACATTGAAGCCATCGTCATTAGTCACCAACTGGGACGAATTGGACGTGTTCAACGTATCAGGAACAACAGACTCCTTCGAAAATTTTAATACGGATAGCTCAGCACAGGTAAAGATCTCGTAGTGTTCCCCAAAGACCAACTTAAAAAGACCATGAAGAACACAAACATAGACCTGTACACCAGGAACTACCTTGCAGACGATCGCGCTCTCTGGAGTAAAACCACATCCGCGGCTTTCGCACTATTTGCAAAGGAACGGCGAAGACGGGCTGTAGAAGCTCGCATACACAACCACTTCCACAATCCACGGGTCTGGAAAATTATTTTACGTTAGGATTGGCCTGGTCAGCCATCAACGACTCCACATAAATGAGTGTCTTCAAATGAGAAACTTAAGTTCGGAAACGAGTGCAGGCTCACGACAATATTTTTATTTATTCACGTCGTAGTCTTTATTAAGTTGTGATAAGTTATAATATAGATAGTAGATTATGGTTTACAAGCTACATTGTATGGAAATGGAACCAAAACGCATCAAAAAATAACACTCGATTGTCTTTAAAATCTTTAAAGTTAAATGAAGAAGTCAAGCAGATTCAAAGAAGGTAGCGCTCTTTGTTACTAGAAGCTAGGCAAACACACATGTTGAGCAGTAGATTGAGGTCTGCTGGACGGTGGACAGAGTAAATTAATATAGAAACGTAGAAATAAAATCATATTAGACAGAAAAAATTACAAAATAAATAGGACGACTCAAAATTTGTACCAAAACTCATTCTCTCCAAGTTAGGGGGATGCAGGATGTGTATCATAACGACGCTATACTTACCTCACATCCAGGCATGCCATTCAATGGACTAACAATTTCTTTGTATTTTAGATAACTTGTCGGAGAGACATGATAACACAAACAAATTCAAATACTTATCCGTGATAAAGTTACAGACACAGTATTTCTCAACTGAAGTGAAAGAAACATTGTTTTTTTTTTTTTTTTTTGATTTTGTACTCCTGCGTGCTATTCCGCTTGTTGTGGAGGAGTTGCGGAAGTATTAAGAATGATTTACCGTATTTAAACTCTATTCTTGAAAATTCATGAACTTATCAACATGCATCTATGATAAACTTGGAGAATTGCGTAAAAATCTCATTAGATGCTCTGTCAAACTTTAATTCTGTAATCATCAATGTTTCCACGCAAGCAGAATGTTACTTCAGAGCTATTGTCGTAGGCAGAGAATGAATCTAATTAGGAGACGTTATCGGAAAGAGGGTATACGAAAATTTAAGAACTTCGCTGTGAGATGCAAATTCGGTTCGTTTGGGCCTACCGCAATTGATTAAGCTAATTATAACTGAAAGATAGTAACGAGACTTGATTCAATAAAACAAATGCGAATTTGTAACAAGTTTGTGAATGACACGAGGGAATTAACCAACTCTGAGATTTGATTTCTACTTCATTCATATTCCTTATGATTGCGAGAGCTGCTTGGAGCAGGATGTTATTAGACTAGTGAGTCTATGGTTTTATTGAGGACTAGCTGTTGTCCGCAGCTTGGTACACTTGAACTGTTATAAACAAATGTTTCATGGTTAACACATCACCAGCAAGGAAAAAAAATAAAAAACAATTATGACATTGCTCGTACGTTAAAATTCATTTATTACTGTTAAACCATAATTTATTCAAATAATTTTCCATTGAGGGCCAGAATTTAATACGGGTATTTATGGCAGGTTTAAAATTTCTGTAGTAACTTTGTGTTTGGTGGCGTTAGAGTTTATGAACTCTACGTAACATAAATAAAATTTCAAACGATGAGGATTCTATAACACACACTACTAGGAAGATTTCATGATAAACATGTCAGCCCCGCATTATAGCAGTACCAGTGTTTGTTTTTTATAAATACGTCTAGTTATTCCTTTCCACTTCGCTGTTTAGGATATAATACATTTAGTACACATCTTTGGGTCACAAACGGTTCTTTCTGTGAGTTTTTTTTTTAACTTTGTATATATAAATTAATTGTAAGTCTTAACCTAGCGACAAAAGATAATATGCGTTTTAAGTATATAAAAATTTGTTGTCGATGAAATGTTTACTGAAGTAAGCAAATGCATATTTACAATAAATACAGTTTTACCAGTAAGTGTGGTTGCGCGTGTGCTGTAGACTGTGGACTACGTTAACGAGTTCATAATTGTCCCGGTAACAGAATATCTACACAACGCGCACTAGCTATTTAGTAATTGGTCAAAAAACATTTGGTAAATGGTAACCCCTAAAGTGTATGCAACACAGTGGTGCAAATCTCAGGTACAGAGCTTTATGAACTGCTAACTCCACATAAACTTATAAAATAAAACTAGCGACTACCAAAACTGTAACTTCGCTTATGTATCTCAGTGAACTTTTAATATCGTATAGTTGGTGCTCTTAATTCAGAGATACATTCAAATTTAAAATAAATTTGGGCGCTTTTATTTACTATTGGCCTAGCCGCAATTTAAATTGGTGCTCATTTTATCCCAATGGTAAACGCAAACTAGTTACAGTCATAAAACCTTCTAAATAATCGACAGTTAAAATATATTTAAAAATTGCTTCACAGACTATCATTAACGAAATAATAAGATTTTACCTTACGTACTATTTAATACGTAGGAATAATAAGGTTGAAAGTGGCAATTGCACTATTAATAAATCTCTACAGTTAAAAGGTACATTTAACTAATTTAATTTGCCAAATGTAACATTTCTACCTATCTTAAATTTCTTCTGAAATCAAATATCAGAAAAATATTCGCTTGATGTACTAGCTCCAATAAGTCTTATTTAGGAAAGTTATCAATGAAAACAATTCAGTGTTAATTGGAATTTACATTACATGATTCCTTAATTATGTTTCCTATGTCAGCAATATATTACATTCAATTCTATGATTTTTTTCCCACTTATTGAACATCCTTGAAGTTAAATATCTAATTTTTATACCTTTTCTCCATTTTCTATGTCAGTTATATTTCAGAAATGAGCTCCCCTTTTTTTAATCATTTTAAAAAGTTGTCCTTAAGTCACAGTAAGCATTTCGTTTGGAATTTCTTCCCTCAGGAGGGAAGATCTGTATCGAAATCTTTTACTTTCTTTCATGAAAGATCTTCGGTACTGTCTATTCAGTAAAACTGATTCACGCATTGCGTTTTTACAAAGTCCTGTGGTCAGAACAGCAAAAATTCTCCTGGCTACGTAAACTTTACTTGTAAAAACGAAGCCTTTGGGCTGTAACTAGTCTTATTCCGATGTTGTGTGCCTGCCTGGAAGAGCAGCGATTATTTATTTATATTCAGCTTTACCAACAATAGTTCGCTGCAATATCTGAATACCACCCGCCTATATAGTACTCCACTCGTATTTCGGCCTAGTTCTCAGTAGTATCGTATTTCACACATTTTGTGCAGAGGAGAAATTATTGAGTAGAATGATAAATTCAATGAGCGAGAAAATATGATTCATGTACTCGTTTACCAGGTAGTGAAGATTTTTTTATCATGCAGTTAGTAAACCAAAACCATAAAGAATGTAATGTTTAGTTTTGAATTTATATATGAAAAATGAAGGGGATGAAAGCTCGACTACTGAATTATAGAAGTGAATTGTAGCTTAGAATTAATTCTTAACGATCAAAAAAATTCAGCTGAATTTGCTTTTCAAACAGATCTAAATAAAATGGTAAAGGTATATTATATAAAACAACTCATTTAATGTCTTTTCTCGTAAATTTTTCATTTCTTTATATGGTGAGCTAAAGATAAGATCGGAATATTTAGAGGCCTTTGGGCAAACATTAATTCACTGGAAAAATAGTTTGTGTTTGTGACGTATACCGTGAACACACTGTGGCTAACCCTGATATTATGTTGCAGGCTTTCTTTACAACCTACTTCCATGGAACGATGTGAGATGCTAACTAATAACAAAACTTCCTCTGCCACTAGGTTAATCAGATTACAGTAAACTTATATTGACAGCTCGTAGACTTTGGTATCTTCGACATTTTTTCCATAATAAACGACATTTTTATTCAGACACTGCAACATTATTCAATAATTTCAGTATCAAATCACGTTGTTCCAAGATAAAAAATGTCTCGTAGTTCATTAAATATTAATTTTCTTTTTGAAATTCTTCTGCTCGTAGGCGAAACATAGCTGGAGGTATGAAGATGTTTAAAACCGATGTTTCAGCACTACGTTTTTGATTCAAAACAAATGTAAGTCTTTTATTTTGATGTGTTGCAACATAATGTAGGTATTTCCCTCATAGTTGAGGTTTTGGTAAAATAGATTAAACATTTTGTTTATGACTAACCTCCTTGCTTGGTCTGACAACAAAACTGGAAGGCTCTTTCACCAGAAACGGTTCTTTATTTGAGAAAGAAGAATTGTGTTGTAACACGTTAAAATAAATGGAATCTTCGCACTCAGATCAGAGTTAAATACGAACTATACTAACGAAACTTGCCAGGAGCCATCTAAATGAACGTAACGAATAATGCAGATAAGGAAAACGGATATAGGACTCGAGTCCTGCTGTTTTGTTGGACGTTATAGCTTGTACTTCTAGAAGGATAAATATGACTATTATTAAAAACGAATAACTGCTATTTGCTGAAGCGCGATGCTTATACTGAAGATAAGCAATTCTTGTTTTTGTTGTTGAAATGAAAGTGTTTCTTGTTTGTTGTGTCCGAAGTGAACAATTAAGTTACCACAGACATCTGATATATGGGACGGAGAACGACGGTTGCTGGTCCTGGGTGCTGTTTGGAACTGAGTTTGTGGAGCTTCGCTTCTGGTGCGATGATCTCTGATTACTTCCAACTGCTCCGGCTGTGTCGAGCGCTTTGATTTACAAGTTTTGACGTGGAAACGAATAACATCAAATATTCTGCACCGCTGTTGCGTCACATGTTGGAATCATCTGCAAAGCTAACAAACCGTGAAATGTTCTCTGAAAAGCGGCAGCCGCGTCAGTAGGATGCTGAATAGCGTTGACTTGTCAAATCGCTCACATCCTGAAGAAGTTGAGAGTAAACGCGCTGAAGTGAAAGTAAATTTTAATATAAAATGAGAAAAGTTTATGAAACCCTTATAAAGAAACGAACAATTATATTTGAAAAGATGTATATCTTCGCCTTAATATGTATCATAAATTTACTATTCCACTGTACACATTAGTTTAAGAGATTTTCAAGTATACTCCAGTGATTATGGTTTTTCTAATCTCAAGGAGATATTTAATGTGTACTCCTTAGGTACTAATGTTATTTAATTATACGATTATTTATTTCACTTAGCTCATGCTATTGTGCCACAGGAATCGTTTGTTTTATCTCTGACACTATATGGTGTTCCGTCGTCCTGTATCTGCTTGTTTTTGTTGTCAAAAAGTGTATTCTGTTCAGGAGATAATGTTTGAAAAGGAGGAACAATTGCTAAAATCCAACAATTTTATCCTGTGCGCAATTATGCCAACCTACTATACTTTTTAAATCATATCAGCGGAGAAATAAATCACTATCATACTTTACACCATATTTCATGTGATCATTTTTTTTCTAATGGCAGTCTTTAAATGATATTCGTTGGTGGAAAGCAATAAAAAAATTCAATTTTTCTACATTTGTGACAGCGTGTAATATTTTGATGGGGTATAAAAATATGCACATATGCATCTATTGGTCTGTTAAAGCAATATATGTGGTGGCATCAACTGTCAGTTTAACAGAATATTTAATTTTATGCTGTATAAAAAAATTGATACATTTATGTAAAATGCATAGTCAGATATTTTAGGAAGCTTTTCGTTTTTCTTTTCATGCCCTCCCAAATATATTTATATATATATACATATATATTTTAGTATAACCATTGTTTATCGGTGATAGTCGTTTATCCTCATGACAACTCACACACAACATCAATTTAATGTCGTACTTACATGTTATAAAGTGATATATTTACGTGGTTCCATTTTTATATTACAAATATTATTCAAATCCTATTGGTTTAGATTCTAATGAGAAAACATTCAAAATTTCTTTAGATCCGTTTATTCCAATTTGTACCAGTTTTTGGTATTTCTACGAGATTTACACACTAATTCTGTCTCTAATTATTTGCTGAATTGGCGGAAATTATTGTTACATTAATAATTTGTAATAGCAGGATTAATTTCAACTATTAGCAGCATACTTAGTTCTCTAGTTGGTTTGTGCCGTTGAAGGAAGAGCGGCTGGATATTAGTACTGCCTGTAGGGTTAAAAGAACGTTATGTGACGGTAACATTATTGCTAGCTTACAGAGTCGCATTCATTTATTGCTGTAGTAAACATATAATTATTTTTTTTCAGCTTAATACTTGTCACAGAAATAACTTTGTACTTTAAATATCTTGTACCTGATATACTTTTTCGAAACAACTGTTGCTTCATATATGAATAAATGCATTATAGAATTAATGAACTCATACATTATTTAATCAACTTATTATCACCAGTTTTTCATAAAATAATTCAGGAGTTTTCTGATAGAATGTTAGTTATTAGAAATAAACGATATCACAGTGATGTCTCCAGATATGTAATACTTCATGAATTTGATCTCCTTTTTAAAATGAGAGACAGTAGATATGCCGGAAAACTGACCAAAAGTCATTTTCTAAAGGAATCATTTTGTCTTGGTGGGAGTTTGGATACCATTTACACCGTTCATTAGGTAGTAGTTTTATAATATCTGACCTAATGCCCATTGCTTGTAATATAATTATCTGAATCACTTAAAGGTTCAAGAATCCCCTCTTTATTATTTAGTTTACATTCGTTTTGTTGATATTTTCGTTTAACTCTCACTGAAGGCTGTAGATGAAAAAAGACCTAGCATAAACACTGTACAAGTAACTGTTTGGTCCTCATTGATTACATTACAGTTGGTTTTGTTTTTTTACTCGGATTTAAACACAGTAAGCACACGTACATTGACCTCATTTACAGCAGTTGTTGCATGACGTGAGTGTAAAGTTCATGGAAATTTCAGTTTCAAACTGAATGTTAATTTCATTACTAAACCACCATCTAATTCATTTTCTAAAAGCAAACAGAATTTCTCTAATAATGTGGGACCTGTTTCCACGTTATAACTCCAGGAACGACGAAGTTTTAGCGAATGGCTGTCCGTGGAGGAGTAACTTCTCCACGGATTGAATTTCTCGACTGCCCCGTGACGTTGTCACTGCAGTAAAAGCTGGACGTCGAGACGGGCAGTAAACCGGAGGAAAGGGACTTTTGGAGATACCGTTTAGGGCGCTGCTTGGGTCGAACCTGGATATGGCAGCCGTCCGCACGTGGCTCGAAACCCAACTGCCTCGTTGGCGCTCCTAGATCCTCCTGTACCGTCTCGCTATTGTTTTGAGCTCTGCAACCTGCAGGGAATCACATCAGCAGACACACATACACTTAGATCAGCGTGACGCTGTAGAATCCATAACAGCAAGTATCTGTTACTAGATTATATTAATAGCTTACATTAAATCTGGCTTATTTCTAGCACGTGTGACCGCGGAAAATACAATCACCAGTAGTGTAGATAAGTAAATCCACTACGCTTTTGTTCAGAACGTGACAGACATGAAAGAGTTTAATTTAATTGCGATGGAGCATATACTCGGATTGAAATTTCCTTGTCCACCTACTTTCGCCATTGGCGAATTTCAATTTCGGTTTCGGTTAAAGTTTTCAGCATTTCGCTCTGTAATCCACTCCAGTAACTGACTTTTTTACGGTTTAAAGAAACTTTTACCACACTGTTATTGCCTGAAATCAACTTTTGGTTTGCATGGTCAAGTCTTCCTTTCCGCTTATCACTCCTAATTCTTCAACAAATAACCACTGAGATTTCATTACTAATATATGCTTTATGCACCCCAATCACTCTCTTCGCCACTCGCTTGTCATTCAATTACTGCGAACCCAACTCCTTAATAATATCAGTCGCTAATTGTGTTCTAGTATAATTTTCAAAACAAATATAGTTGCTGCCTCAGATACCCTACATCTTTAGTATGGATTCCACACTACTCCGCCATACTAAAGTCATGTTCTGACCAATGTTTTGAATTCCCATTACTTCTATGGTACATGTTTCACCATCCTCTGCAGTAAATAAAGATTTTTTAGACTTTTCCCTACAACTTTCCCAATGTGTTCTGCTCAGTTGTGCTTATTTAGGGTGAAAGGACGGATCGCAGATATCGGCTCTTGGTATGTCTGAAGATATAGCTGTTAGGGATTCTTCTTCTTCTTCTGGTCCCTATCCGTTCCGCATGTCGGCAACCATCTTGGTTGTCTCGTCTCTGCTGTTTGATGCTCGGATTAACTCAATTTTTGTCTTAGAGGTCCATATTCTTAGATTTTTTAACCAAGAAGTTCTTCTTCTACCAGCACTTCTCTTTCCTGGTATTTTCCCCTGAAGAACAGATTGGAGGAGTTCATAACGGCTATTATTCCTCGATGCTACGCCACTTTCGTACATTTTTGTTTTGTTTTAGTAATAGAGTAGCTTCAGAATCATATAAATGGTTAAAAAACTAAATTTAATCGGGTTTATAAACTCTCTCTCTGTACTACTAGAATTTTAAAAACAAGAAGATTAGTTTTTGAAGTGAAACTTGTTTGAGAGTGTTACGAGGAAATTTACGAGGAATTACGAGTTACGAGTTACGCTTTACGCATTAAGTGCGCACTTAAAGAGGCATTGATGCAAGCAGCTACTCATGTTAAACAGTGGATAATTTTAAATGTGAATCATATATTTTCTATCTGAGATACCATAAACCTTTGATTACAAAAGTATATCATACAAATTCACAGAATACAACTGAATTAGAGTAACAATAATAGTAATATAATTAATATTAAGCATCTTCATTATCAGCATACTATCTGTAATTATGTGTATAATAAAATATTTTTCATTTCTTCCAAATAAAAATTTTAATTTGATAATGTCCCACACGTCCTATTGATTGTAAGAACGGTTATTGAATAATTTTTTCTAAGTTTCTGTACACACAAAATATAGACTAGGGCACGATGCAACACTCTTTAACTGTGCTTTAAATTTTTGATAACTTTCATTTGTTTACGAGAATAATTGGTACAAAGTTCCTATTTACTGCAGAAATGCAATAAAGGTTGTATTCTTTGTCCACTCATGTATGAAAGAAATATCAGAAACATCAAAAAATACATAGAAAGAAGTGTGTATGGCTCACAGAAGTTTCACTTCTTGCGCATGTACATATTGATTGAATTTAATTTTGGGGTAAAAATATGTATTTGGTTAAATTCGCCAAGTTGTATAAATTTGACATTAGTAATCATAAAAGTACTCGTAGCTGCACTCCTCAAAATTCTTTTTACTGGCGATAGGTGATTATTGACATGTTTGTTAGTAGTTCCATTTAAACAGTGTAAGCTAGAGAAGTATTAACATGGTCAGTGGTAGAAATGTCATGGCATTCACCCTCAGCTAACAATAAAGAGAGAGCTCGTTTTAGCGACTATACTTCGTGGTGGTTTCCTGTAAGGAAGTTGGTCCCGCAAGCGGCAAGCTGAGTAATCCACGTGCACGAGACCCGGCGAAACAACGATAGACGCTACACACGAGCTACGAGCTATCGATCTAGCCGGGTATTGTGTTTGCGTCGTGGCAGCCACAGGAACCCAAACATCCTTTGTTACACGTGTTCATTTGAAGTGCGCAGATCTGCCTTACAGAAAGAAAAGGAACAGCTGCCCGTGCAGGAAGCCAGAGAGAGGGAGAGAGAGAGAAACTGAAAGGAGAGGGAAGCATGCTTCGGCTGGAAGGAGGAAAGACTACAAACATCTCGCGAGCAGTTCTAAAGAACCTTGCAAATAGCTTTTTCCTGTAGACGACACTCCACTTCCCCAAACTCCATAACATCAGCTTATAGCAACACGTGGCAAAAGCAATTGCTAAAGCGGAGGCAGTTTATATTAAACTCGTTTCCGCGGACGGGAAATTACGTTTGCTGTAGTTGGCTACACTGCTAGGTATAAGATTCTCCCCAGTCTGGCACCTTACACAGCACTGCTGCCAACCCCTTCCCGCTGGATCCCCTACTGCTGTTCACCTCCTTCCCTACCCGGCTCCCAATAACACGCCCCTTTAAACAGGACTGTCGCTGATTCTGAAATGTGAGAAAGGAGGAGGAAACCTCATTATAAAATTCCTCGCCACCGAAAGCCGTCCTCGGCTCCGCCGCTTTCAAAGATTCGACAGCTCGGATAAAGTTTTCTTGTTGTAATGCGATTCTTTCTCGCCGTTTTATCTGCCGGCGCCGCCTCCACCCTCGTGATCCGGTGGTGCCTGCAGACGTGATTTTCTGCAGATCTCTCGCCGCCACAAATCGCTCTTCCCAAGGGCGAGCGCCAACACCCCACCGCCTCATCTCCAAGGCCGAGCGCGTATTATACCACAGCGCCGGACAGGGAGATGTTCTGCAGCCTACGTCCCAGGACTGTTCCACAGATATCGTCGATAAAAACTGAATGGAAACATTTGGGAGGCCAATTTTCTCCCTCCTTCTGACATCAAACTTCTATCTTTACAGGAATCCCAATGACGTTTCACCTGTAGTAGGTATTGTCCTGTATGTTACCACCTTATTCTAACATATTTACTGAATGAAAAATTTTGGATAGCAATTTTCTTCCCTTCTTTTGAAGCTGTGTCTATACAGGAATCCCAACGACTTGTCACCTGTAGTAATCATTGTTTCTCCTTTTACCACTTTATTCCAACATATTTCACTCCTAAATTGAGAAAATATTGAGTGCGAGATGTTTTGAGATGAACAACGTTTATTTGCAGCAGCACAATCACGAATCCGGAACCAAATCCATAAGACAATATTTTTCCGATATATAGGTCGCGTGAGAGAAATAGTACTAAAATTGAATATACTTCAAATTGCACTTCTTCGCAAAATAAACAATCTGAAAAAGTATCTGATACTTTTTCACTCCTCAGAATGGATACAACGTTATTCTATGTCACCTTTTTGCATTAATTTTTAAAAACATTACGACAATATGGATAAAATCAGTTACATTTTTATTGCTTTAAGGTAATTTTAACCATATCTTTTTGTGTATGGAACGGTGGCAGCCACACAGCTAGGAGTTTGGCTGTCGCCATTTGTTGATTTCTGACACTTTCGCTGTAGAAACACTAGTAAGCACATTGCATTGTCAAGCAGTTTCTTCTCACTCACTCAGTTTGCATCCTGGTTAACGTTTGGCAACAGGTAACGAGGTATACATTCTATCGTCAACTTAAAAAAAAATTGGGCTGTATCTATTTATCGAGCTAATCGTTTATAGAGATACCTTGTAATTGACGTATTTTAATTAAAAACACATTTAACTTCTACAGATGTTACTACCTGGTGACCAGTCTCAGCCATCTTCCATAGTAGCAGCGAAGTTATTGTGGAACACGGCCGCAAGTAGCACTACACGGTGTAGTGTGTAGAGTAGTAAGATATCCTGGATGGTTGCTAGAACGGAAGCATTTTGTAGGCATTTACCGCGTCTACTTAATTAATTTCGTATTATTTGAAAACAAATTTATAATTGACACATAATCGTGTTTAGGGGAAATAAAACAGCAGTGCTGTTTCCCGTACCGAGATAACATAAAGAGGACTGTATAGAATCCACCAATATTTCAATGAAATGCTTACTCTTTCTGCAGGAAAAGCCCTTCCTTGACTGGGAAAGTAATTAGTGGAAACTGGAAACTCTATCCTAAACATACCCAACATAATGAGGGCGTTGGTTGCCATCTCTAGATGTAGGTTTCAGTTAAGCGTTCTGGTAGTGGAGTCGTTAAGGCACTTGCTTTCAAAAGTTCACTGCTCTGGTCCTGGGATTAAGCCCTGGTGGTAGCAGTTGTGTTTGACCATATGAGCTACGCCAGGTAGTTCCGTGGTTCGGATTTCACGTTAAACTGTATGCTGTCCTACCCCTGCTACAATGGCTTTGTATGCCTCCGTAGGATCCAACCAACCTTCAGGTTGTGGGTAAATTATTTTTTTAACATATAGGACGCTTTTATATAGTTGAACCTGTAGCTATGAATGTAATGGAATCTTACAATTTAATTTTCAGCCACTTCATATAGTACGAATTATTTAAAAACTATTAACGTATTAAGAATCGATGACAATAAAATGATTTATTAACTATGTCTTGGTATTCGGATCACTTTTGCAGTAGAAAACGTACAAATAAAACAAAAAGTCCCAGTGCAACATATAGTCGCCTGTATGCTATACAATCAGTCGGACGGCGGTGTTATGTCAATTGCATACAAACAGGCGTAGGGCTCCGCACGTTTTAGGGTAAACATGAAACTCAAAGTTGCTTCCTTTCTACTTACTTTACTTCATGATGTTACTTTTACGAATAGCAAACTATAAAAACTTAAGATGACTGACCCTAGCACCTTATACTTTTTTTACTCTTGATCAGTATTTTTAGTCTTATTTTAAGTTTATTATACTGAATTTTGGGACATTATATCGCTGTTATTTTTAACTTTTTATTTTACATTACTACAAAAGGTGTTTTATATTTTTTAAACTATTATATTTTTCTAAAAGCTCTTTCCTTTCCCTTGCGCTGTTATTACTCGTATTTATTGAAAATAATATCTTAAGATTTAAATTAATAGTGATAAATCAGAAACTAAAAATTAATTCTGTCAATTCATGTAACTTCGTAGCCTCATGTAACCCAAATTCAGTAATAATGAACTGGTCTTAAGGGAAGCACGTATCATAGACATTTGCCGTCTGGAGAACAGTACCTGCGCACTAGGAAGGCAAGTTGTTGTGGAACGTTTAAGCACTTCCAGCGGATTAGGTATTGATGCGAGATAGTTTTCCCGCGAGGCGGAGCGGGCTAAGTGGCTGGCTGTAACGTTTGACGCGCTCAGTGGACGGTGAGGCGTGCAACGCGCTGAGCGACCATCCGCCGCGCCGCGCTTCATTACCCGCACCGCGAGCACAAGGCGAGCGGAGTCACGGCTAATGGACTAACCACCACAAACCCCGGCCACCCCTCGCTAACCCCAAAAATTCCATTTTGCAGCCTTCACCCGCTTTGCACCTACATTTCCCTCTGAAGCTGTTTTCATTATTTTTGCCAGTACGCCTACCAACAATTCTTTCAAGAAGCATAAAATCAGCAAAAAATAATTAAAAATGTTTTTAAACTCTTAGGGTCCAGAAGCTACAGTATCATAAAACGGATCCTGAATAATAAATTTACTGCAGGCCTATAACAGGAAGACCAGCAGTGAAGAGGGTTCATCTACATTCTGCCACCATCCATCACTTTTATACACGCTCTAATCAGACTAAGATAGTTTTCAGTAGCGGAGAGCTCTGTACTATTATGCTCTATTAAACCTTTTACGAAACAACAAGATGTAAACAAATGGTTATCAAATATATATGGTAACTGTTGCAGTCAAACACGCTGTCTTTCACTGACAAGCATACACTCATCAATACACACGGATGAAACGAATCAGACATTATGCATCCACTCCGATATTGCTAATTGCTGCAAAAGTTATGTAATGACGTACAAATCACAAAAATTTGTACAAATCACAAAAATTTGTAAAAATCATTAATTTTTGTAGAAAATTCACACATTTTACGAAAATCCTAAAAATAGTAATTTTTTTTCATCACCCCTATGGACTTCAGAATAGAGTGCTTCAGGTTTGGTTACTCTACCAAGAATTAAATTAATTGGTTAGCTTAATTAAACCTGTGACAGGAAAACCACCATTGAAGAGGGTACACCTAACTTCTGCCACCAATTACCACTTCCAAATTTTCTCCAATCCGACGTAGATAGTTATTACTAGTCAGGGAATAACTAGCACTTGCCGAGAGATCAGTACAAAAATGGCCTCAGGCGCCTTCCACCAAACAAGAAGGTGTAAACAAATAAACATCAAGCATACATCATAACTCACACAATAATATGTGCTCTCATTCACCAACAAGCATGTAAAGATGAGTACACATGTAGGAAAGCAATTACAAGTTATAGATACGTAATCAGACTGATACTTTAAAAGTAGTGTACTTATTTAAAAATCATGTAAATTTGTTAAAATCACGAATTATTTTACATACATCTTAACTTACATCATTATACATGCTCTCATTCAACGACAAGCATATACATGGAGGAAAGGAAATACACATTCTTAATCAAACCGAGTGTGCTCCAACATTCCGAATTACTGTAAAAGTTGTGTAACGTTATAAAAACCGTATGTTTTTAGCCATACCTGAAATCAACTGACAGAACAGCAAAGAGCAAGAAGTTCTGATTTACTGATATTGGTCAGAAACAATTAATAAAAATCGTAACTACCCAATCTGTTATTTAAACGTAATTACAAATCGCAGATTAATACAAAAATTTGCACCTTATGTTTACATTAGGCAGCAGTAGTGCGGAGTCCATGCAAGAAGAAACGGGTGTCTTTTCGTGGGGTCTTTCATCTACTGTTTGTTTTCTTTTAATGTATAGTCGTACACAACACTGTTTAATTGAAGATAAGGCCTATAATGTTACTCGACACCTGTAACCAGTCCAGAGTAAATTCATAATTATATTTGTGGAAAACTCTAAACCACATACATGGTTGGTTTGTCAGGTAGTTTTAAAAATTTAGCAGTAACTGAAGTGTTCATCAATATATAGATGTCTTAACAGCGATGATACCATCACAGCTAACTTTAAAGAATATGTATTTAGTTTATTGCACACTAAATAGTTTATATTGTATGCAAATTAAGTTCTATCCGTGTTGGACAGCTCCAGATAATCAATATTGAGGAAGTAAATAGTGCGATAAAGGAATCACGAGTACAAATTCAGAGGGAAGTAAAGTAATACACTAAAACTGATTTATAGCTTCAAGGAAACATATAATACAATGAAAGGTATTATAAAACTATTCTGCGCTTCCGTAAAATTCAACTAATGTAATTCAACAATGCCTTACTTTCAAGCAACAATCCTGTTTTCTGTTGTAACAATTTTTCTTCTTTTATAGTTGGTGTTTACTAGCGGATTGCTTCATTTCTAATTCTTCTAATCGCAAAGGTTTAGAGAGGGCCAAGTTTAATCCTTTCATTTTAAACATCCTTTAGTCACTTCAAATTTCAAAAGCTAAAATTTTCCTTATAAAATCAAGCTTTAGTTCCTCAAAGCGGTGAAGTCCATATATACAACTTTATGAAATATTTTGGTACTAGCCCTACGTGCGATACTAAACGATTTTGACTTTTGAAGGTAGCTAAATTTTTGTTATTGCTTTATATATAATTCTTGCTTTGGCCTCCCGTTTCAGTTTTATGACGCATATAATAGATTTCTTTTTCTTTTTATTTATATCCAATGCTATTTCTATATTTTCATTTTTATTTATTTACGTTGCAGTTTAACTTTCTTATAAATTTCATTATAATTTTCATCCAAATGCTTTCTCCTGTATCCTCTCTATTATTCTTCTGTAAAACATTATCTGTTTACTAGTAAGCTTATTACTTGCGTAAGTTAAACATAATATTTCCTATCATGAACGTGAACGTGTTAATGATTTGATATCCAGTAGGTACATTTAAAAACAATCAGATGCACTTTTCGAGGCACTCACAAAATGTATAATTACAACATTTCTGAAAGTTACCTCGATGTTTTACATAGGCAGCGATAGTATTTAGTTCATTCATTTTCGCCTGAAACCTATTCCAGTAAGACATTGGTCATGACTAAGCCAGCATCGTAAAGATACACCTCATCCTACCACGAATTTGGATGTTACTTGGAAAGTCTGCGTTACTCCCATTATGTTATTAAAACTATCTTGAATTACACTAGTTCAGGTCGTAATGTTCTGAAACTATTAAGAAGCGCTATTGTGTTCCGACTCTTCTGCGATAGTCCTGGAAGTACTCTTAGTTCCATTTCCGTAATTACAACTAGATAAGAGGACCAAGCAAACTCTGAGATAGCGGACGAAGAGGGATTCCTAGCTTCCAGAAAACCGGCTGTAATAAGACTGAGCAAGAGGTAGAAATCTCTTCTGAGACATTTTTAATGGCTCTTACGGATTAAAATGTAAGATCTTCGCGTTTTATAGTTTTTAGATGCATCCACATTTTTTAATTTTTTTTTATTTTTTTTTTTTTTTTTTTTTTTTTTTTTTTTTTACTTTTGTCTTTACGTCGACATTGAGGTTATTTGAGGTGGGATGGAACTGAAGGAAAGGAAAGGAATTTAGGCGTTTTGAAAGAAGCATCCCGGCACTCGCCTGGAGTGATTTGGTGAAACCATGGAAAACCCAAATCTGGAAGCCCAACCGGGGATTCGAAACGACGTCCTCCCGAATGCGAGACCAGAGCGCTAGCAGGTCACCCACTACGCTCAGTTTTATCCACAGATTATGTCCACTGTTCATCGTGGGTTCCACATATTTACTGTTGTAGATAACTACTAGTAATTATTTCCTTAAAGCCTGTGTTGTTAATTAGTAAGTATTGTCATTGTGACCTTAGAATTGTTAACGAATCCGATGAAGTGGTTAACACTGGGGGTTTTACACTTCGGAGTAGGTGCTTCATTCTCAGGATCAGTCATCTGATTACTGTTTAGCGCGGTTTTCCAAAGTCAACCCAAGTTAATGACTGGATTGTTCCTTGACGTATTCCTTCGAGTTCTTGGTCCAAACCCATTTCCAGCTGTAATCATTTCAACGTCTACGAGCGGTAAAACACTAACAAGAAACAATCTCTGTTAGTGAAGTAGATTTACTATCACCTAATCAAAGCCATAAAGCAGCTTTTCAAACAGCGAATTAATATCACACACTTAGGGTTCCGTACGCAGATTATAGATTAAGTTTAATTCCAGTAAAAATCTAAAGGCTTTTTTTTAAAAAAAAAAAAAAAATTCAGTAACATTTTTTTTTAAATGGAGTTAATTATTCGTTTCTTAAATTATCATTCCAATTGCATACATAAATCAATCACAAAAATAAATTGTTGTTATGGATATTCAGCCCGGCCCTTTGGCTCAGTTGGCTGCGACACAGCAAAAGTCTCCGACTCTGACTCGGGATTTGCTGGGTGGAGTCCTGGTAATGGAGTTAAATTTTCATCATCAGGACTTGAGCGGCCCGGTAGGAGATGTGGTGTTACGCAATTCGTAATAACCAGATAGTGCACCAAAGTACAGGGTTAAATCCCAAAATTCTGCGCAGTGTGTATGAAGTGAGGGCACAAGGCACTGTTGAAGGTGTCGAATGTGGACATTAAGCCTGTTGGGCCCAAATTTGTCTTTCGGAGGAGTAGGCCGGAGTAGGCTGGAACAAGGATTCACACTCTACCTTCTTTCATCTGCAATTCACAACACAAGCAACACTCAACCCTGAATACTCACATCATGAGAGTCGTATACCCTTACGATAACACTTACACTGGAGAAAGCAACGATAAATCATCCCAGTTCATCTCCCTAGTTTGTTGGAAGAAGAAACACCTGGACGGAGGAACGTAGGATGAAGCCCAGTACTGGAACGAACTGATCTTGGGAAAAGAAGTTTTTTTTTAACGTCTCCTATAACAACTAGGTCTTTAGAGACGGGAAAGGATGGGGGGCAAGAAATGGGAAGGAATTCGGCCATGGCCTTTAGAAGGAAGCATCCCGGCATTCACCTGGAGTGATTTGGGGAAACCATGGAAAACCCAAATCTGGATGCCCGGACGGGGATTCGAACCGCCGTCCTCCCGAATGCGAGGCCAGAACTCTAGCCGTTACACCACCACGCTCGGTGGGAAAAGAAGAAAAACTCATCTGTTAAATACGTTGGTTCGCTCACCACAGTTGGCCGTATGGATTGAAGTAAAAGGAATTTCATTCAAATGCTGTTTCATAAGATGTTAAATTTTTACTGTAACTCACTAATCCTATGGACTAGGTCCAAGTACCTGTACAGTATATAACATATATTCTGAAGCGACGTTTTGAAACCGGTCTTTGGCTCCATCATCAAGCAAAGTGTCAGGCTCCCAGAGAGTTTTTCCGTTTGTAGCCTGCGCCGAACTAAGGTTGCCGGTGACGTTACAGTCACGTGTGCCGCCCCCGGTGAGAAGCCCGAGAATAGTTTATTCAATTGATACACCGGGAGAGCCTCAATTCGTTCACCTCCACACTGTTTCCAATCATGTTTGCACTGTTGTCTCGATCGTTGTCGATGCGCTACAGGGATGTGTATACCACAAAGACAGAGCAGGTAGAGGGCAATGCTAATGCGATTCGCGGCGTCCGTTTGATTACCCCGCAGCCAGCGATACCAATAACCGGCGCCGTGCGCTCGGCTGCCCACGAGGTATGTGCGGTGTATACATGCGAGATAGAACGGCCGCTATTGCGAGAGGGGCCAATCAGTGCGAATGAAGGTCAGCCATGCCTTCTTCCGGCTTCTGCTCACGGCCAACTAAAGATACAGGCCTGGGTGCACTTTGGTGACGTCAGCAGAGTAGTGCTATAGCCGAACCACGGCCGAGAGCCGAGCCACGCACATGCTGGCGTACTTACAGTTTCCGCTGCGCGAAATTAAATTCACACACACGTGCACAAAGATATTGACAAATAATTACTTTATACTTACTACATGATTTTTTATGTCAACTACTTCAAATTCAGTCTCATCAGTAAATTTCATAATACTCAAATATTCGTAAAGAATTGCTTTGCGCTTCACTACATCAGTTTTTGTCAAATATTGTACTTCAGATTTAGTCTCAGCACTCCAATTTTCTCTCTCTCTCTCTCTCTCTCTCTCTCACACACACACACACATATGGATATTCAAGTGCACATGTCAAAATATTAAGTTAACATGCTTCAAAATCTCCACTACTCATACGCTTACAAACTTAAAGGTAACATCATCTTTATATTATTTTATTGTTTATAAGGTTCTTCATAGTTAAAAAAATTTCATTAAGGAAAAATGGGAGTTAATAAACAAAAAACATTGAATATGGTATTTATATATTTATTTACTGAAGAAATTACACAACCATCAGTTTGTAAAACAGTATATTCTACTTTTTTGCAGCATTATCATTGTACTGCAATACATGACATGACTTAAATGGCACATATTAAAGCAGCTTAAATTACTAATAATGTTTCAGTTGTCATTGTGGCCCAGGTTGCATGTCTAACAAGCCACAAATTCAGTCACTAGAAAAGTAAAGCTTATATCATGTACT
The DNA here is from genome assembly GCA_031002005.1 of Vandiemenella viatica. Lineage (NCBI taxonomy): Eukaryota > Metazoa > Arthropoda > Insecta > Orthoptera > Morabidae > Vandiemenella > Vandiemenella viatica. The sequence continues at coordinate 91,548,496 of JARYHS010011408.1, forward strand.
TGTTTTAAAACTTATGACTCCTCCATTTATACAATGAATTTGCAAATTTAAAAATTCTTACATCAAAATATTATAACTTGCCTTCAGTTTTTTTAATTGCCTCCCAGTTTTATTACTTGATACAGTGTCATTCACATTCTTCGTGAAATTATTTATCATTACCTTCCAGAATCTTAAATTAATGTTTCGCAATATGTCCCTCAAAGTTCTGTTGCATTTACATTTATCACTCTCTGAAAGATCAGCTCTCCAGCCTTAGGCTGCAGATTTTGTGCAAAACAGAAATTTGATGCATATCACCAATGAAATTACTTGAAGACATATCTAATATACCAAGCACTTTGTCATTAGAACAGCAGTTCCAGTAGGCACTGTCAGCTTTTCATAATCATATTCTATAATGAAGTTATTTGGGAGGGATATTTCAACTTTTCTACTTCATTAAGTACATGTAATAACGTTATTTTAACTGTTGTTAACAGGTATGATAGTAACACTATCTTTGAATTTTGAAGACACTGGATATCATGAACACCTAAGCTGTTTTAGCAACATTACTGTTAGTCTGACTACCACCATAAATTGTACCACCCTTAAAGGTCAAACAAGGTTCAATGTAAATTTCATCCAAGAGCACATTTACTACAAGTTCATGATCTTTCAAAAATTTCTTCTTAATCTTCAAATACCCTACACTACCATCTACATTTAAACTATTTCAATTAAACTTACCTACCAGCTTTCTGATATTGCATGGAGTGGCAAATATAGAAAACCAATCTTATACAAAGTAGCCCATGCTGATAGTGAATAAACATACAGAGTAGCTGCCAGTAATAATGTATTCCCACTGTACATATGACCTGCTTTCATTTTTAGATAGAAACTGAATTTGTTCAATTATCATTTGAAGTTGTGAATATCTTTCACCTGTAAAATTATCCTGTAGCAAATTCACTATATCTTTAACAACTACTTGTTTAAGGGGTCTTCTTTAGACACTATTGACTCAACATATTTAATCATACTATCAAACACATGTTTGGACTTTACTGCTATGTATTCATTGGGCACTTTATGCTGGAGAATTTTGTAGCTTTGCACAGAAACACACACACTTAAATCTGTCTTAACAGTTACAGAAGCAAGAATGTTTGTTATTTCGTTACTAACATCAATAAAACACAACACTACCTTTTGTTCACACTGACTACAGAACCACTGTTTCTTGTTTAGCACCTGAAAAATATTTACAGTACATGTGTCTCCCAAATTGTTAATGACATTGTGCTCTTCATATTTCCTGTAGTCTTCTAAGCTTCTTGCCACAGCTTTTTGAAAATTGTCACTTTCTGCATCACATCATCTTCTGCATATGAATCCAGCTAATGTCAAGTATCCTGGCAAATTTGGAAATATTGATGGCACTGCATAGGGTTTCAGCTTTGGATAACTCCTTACAAAAGTTTTTATTTCTCCATCTACTGCAAACTGTTCTGTTTTGAGTATGCAGTCTTGTTTCATGCATATTACAGGCTTCTTTAACTTTCAGAAGTCTGTAGGAATTTTTCTAAGCCACTTTTTCTTTAGTTCTTCATCGCTGTCTAAAGAAAATGTGCTGAGTTTTTCGTTTTGAGACATAATTAATTCTACAGCAGACCATACTACACCTTGGCATTTTTAGTACCTGAAAAAAAGACATTCAATATAGCTATTACAATGTAAATATACACACATTTCCAAAAGTATTTGTACATATTTAGTTACTTTATCAAATAACTTTCAACATAACTTCGCAAACAACACATGATAGTTCAAATGAAAATTCGTTAAGAAATCGTAATAGCTTATTATATTAATATTTAAGAAATACTTACTGTAAATAGAACTGCAACTATAGGAACTTCACTTTAGTAGCTGAAGATGAAAATAACTGGTAATCCACTGGTCGACGAGAAGTCAAATATTCTCAGAAACACGTTTGCAAACGAACTTCCAGGCTCACAACACACCAGCATGGCAGATCATAGAACTACTTTGCTGACGTCACAAACAAAATGGCTTCCAGCACTCAGGCCTGTATATTTAGTTGGCCGTGCTTCTGCTGTACCTCGAGGTGGCCAGTATGAGCTCCAGTATGCAGTTAAATCGCATCTTGAAATCAATTAATAAAATCAGGAGCAAGGGTAACAAAGAAAGATGTCTATTACGTGTAATTTATATTTATTCTATAATAACGATTCAACACTATTAAATACCATTCAATGATACTGTTTCTTAGATAGTGCACAACTAAATTGTTCTATGCTTTCTAATAATGTCCACTCGCAGTAACTTATAGGTTTCTAATTGATATTGTTCATTAAATTTTAGTTAAATCAACGTATGAGAGAGGGATTCTTTCAATCACTCTTTGACATAATGCAGTAACATACTCTGGCTCCGCAAATGGTGCAACAAGGTGACGCACTCAAGCAAATATCCATCGGTTACTTCAACGGCAGCAATCAGAATACGTCGTCTTCGTTCTGTAAGGGTTTTTGTAGATTCAAAGTTAACAGGGTCTAAATTCCATGTGGCTCGCATGTTACTAACATCAGATTTTAACTTCTGAGGTTCACAAACAATATCTCTGCCCTATGGGAGCTTCTGTAGACAGATCAGCGATGAACTTTAAATATACCTGCTACATGGCATGTTTTTTCGTTTTCCACTGTTGGCTTATCAAGGCGCCAAATGTACGAGCTCACCCTGTCCACCCAGGTAAGCAACTTTACTGGCTGCTTCTACCACTCGTCCCTCTTCTCTCCTTTACAACTTAAAATTATCAAAGTAATATTAAACATATACCTTCATTTAGTAAAACTACCAAGCTACAGCATTGGTGTATACGTAATGTGTTATAGATGACCGGACGGATTATCAGAGCCGAGTCTTTGAATACCAGTGGCTCGAACTTTACCGCTCACACGCCAGGCTAAGTAATCACTACAACAGGTAATTCAAATGTTTTGATTGTAAAGAGATATTACAGGGCTGATTCCTTCTGATACCAGGCCGCTGGTATAATCCGACATATTGCACAGTGATTCCTGAGAGGCGAGCAGGGTGGCCCGGTCTCAAGACGGAGCGCTGTTCGGAATTCGGCGACAGCACTGAGCGGACATCAAGTATGCATGTGTGCAGCGCCGAGACAGCTGCGGCGGCGCAGTTATGAATTCATGGGGCGGCGCGGGCGTCCCCCAGCTCGCGTCCAATGTATCGTTAATGGCGTGGCTGCGGGACCAGCCAGCGTCAAGGACTCGCGTCCTTAAAGGAGACCGCGAGGAGCAGCTAGGTGCTTCACCATCACCAGCCACTGGCTGGGTCTGCTTTGTTTTCTTCTATCACCACCTTGGTCCACTCCTCTTTTCTCTTCTGCACACACTCCTCTTAGCCATCCTTCCCTTGGTCGTCTTGTGGATCGTTTACAATGCATCTTCATTTCTTTTATTTTGGGGGGGGGGGGAGGATTATCTTAATCTAACTTTATCTATCGTTTCTTGTGTGTGTTTCTAGTTTACTGTGTGTCTAATCGTTTCATTCTTTATCCTGGCCATTCTGGTAACACCCATCCTGCCTCTTATGTCCTGCTTATGTCCCACTTCTTCATTTTCAGCACCATATGTCAGGATAGGCACATAGTATGTGCGATACATTACTTCCTGGCTTCTTTGTAGTACATCCTTCTTCTATACCATGCTTCTGATGTTTCTAAAAATGCCCCTGCCTGCCTCCCTTTCTTTACGCCTGCGAATATAAGTAATCACCCAACATTCCCCTATCATTATCTGTACGCTTCTTAGGTCTTCTTCGAAACATCTCTTTTTAGAGGTGATGTGTTTGACTGATTTTTGATAAATATCTTCGCCTTATGCTGCCACGCCCATATTCGGGCGTAGGTGTTTACCATGGCGGATGTCCTCCTACATGGGAACTTGTGACAATACCTCACCCCACCAGTCATAATCATTAGTTAATTGGATGGATTCATAAAGGAATGTACTGACGTATGTATTTTGATTTATTGTATTGCAGGATTTCATAGTCAGTAGTGTGTGTAGTTTTTGGGGATAGCACTAGTATTAAAATTCTTGGTTGCTCAGAACGAGTGTAAGTTGTTTCGCGCGCCATACGTAGCACAGTACGCACGTACCAGACAGAGTCCTCTATATTAAGAAGATATCAGTAGTATTGTAATTTAGGAACATTATCAAGTAATTACTTGAAGTAAAATGAAATTTAATGTCAACGCATTGTGACATTGTGATAGTTTTGAACGTTGGGAAATAAATTGAATATTTGCGAACAATGCTTATAATTAATCAACAACTCCTTTCATTTGGGCTGATACAGTGCTTAACTATGTTTAATTCCGGATTTAAATAAGTGGCAGTGAAAGGTTTTCGTGATGAATCGGGACATTCGTCCATAAAAAGCTGCTATCTCCCTAAAAGTGGAAAAAATGAAATATGATACGGAGTGGTTATTATTCATGAGCTGAAATTAGTAATTAAATCAACTAAATAGGCACTCTTAAGAAGAAAACTCTCAAGTTCTCCTGGGAGCACAAACTGTGGTGATTTACCTTTGCCTTTTTCAGTGTGTGTTCGTATGAGTCAATGTAGATGTCGATGACTGTGATAGTGTTTGTGTCAATATTCTGTTGTTTGCGCTGTACGAAATGAGAGATGACGAACGAAGAGGTGCCGGACTAATAAGGACTTCTCTTCCGAAAGACACAATACATGCCGCCAAGCTTAACGCCCCCCTCTCACGGACAAGTCATCTTCAACGGTGCCGTATGCCCTCACTCCGTAAGCCCTATGGACAGGTTTCAGTTCTAACCCATGACTCCGGCACACAATCTGGTCGAACGAAGTGGAATATCAATTATTGCAATTTGATTTTGATTTGTGATTATATTTTTGTATATGTGGTAACTGTCTAAATAATGACTGATTTAGTTCTTCATTTGCTAAAAAAAGCTTATATGAATTAAATTTGATCACCTGATTCGTACTTAGTGATAATTCTAAATAATAATTCCAAGCCTGGATTATGAGGTGGAGTGAACAGTTTCTTCCATCCTTAATAAAGCATTTTTTTTCCTTTGTGTTTTCTGGCGTGTATTTTGGTATGTTTTTTGTTCGTTGGTGTGTTAGTGTTCGTTTTTTTTCTATTTTGTGTGTTTATGGCTTTACGTCCCGTTAACATCGAGGTTGTTAAGGACTGGTGGCAAGGAAGGAGAGAGATTTGGGCCATGGTTTTTTGAAGGAACCATCTCGTCATTCACCTGGAGTGATTGCAGTAAACCATCGAAAGCCGATATGGCCGAGCGGAAAATCGGATCCGCGTCTCTTCGCCTCCTTTACTACCACGTTCGATTCATAGTAATTAATTACTTTTGTATTACGTATATTAAGAAAAAAAGGAAATGGGTGAATCTCTGTGTCGGCCCAATCAGACAGATTCTTTTGAAGTATATTAACAGGAACGGCCAAATTCCACGTGCGTATACAGCGTAACAGTATCTCATATCCTCACTTAATACCAGGGTTTTTTAAGAAGAAGAAAAATACTGCAAATATCATTAAAATATATTTATTTGCATGTTCTACATCTATTTATCTGGGTAATTTCCCCAAGTCAAAGAAATCTTCCGCCTGTGAAGAAGCCCAATCCACGACAGTAGTTGTCACCTTTTTCCCCTTCGTTGAACCGTTGATCACCAAAGAACTCCTATAAATACCGAAACACGTCAAAATCAGTGGGTGCAAGGTCTGAACTGTTAGGTGGATGGTCCCGTTGTTCTCATATAAAAGTCATGAATAGATCTCGTGTTTATGCAAAAACATATGGCTTTGCATAATCATGGCGAAACATCACACCAAAATACAGCACACCGGATATGGCACACCGGATTTTTATCAAGAAACTTTCGGAAAATCAATTGATAAGTGTTAAATCGCGCATCGTAGTTCCTTTCGAATTTTGTTGTCGAACATAATCTTCGTAAATCAGAGGTCAGCTTGGGCGTCCCTCATCATTCCTATTGACTCAACCTTCTTTTAATGCACTCTCAATCTTTACTATCACTCATAGCTTTATCACCGCACACTTCACAAATATGACGGTGAATTTTCACTGATGTCCAGTTTCTTGGACTCAAGAATAGAATTACATGTCGTATACACAGTCAGCAGGAGAATCGATTTTCTTAAATATTATAAACATTTACAGTTCAGCACACAGCCTATACGACTGAAAATGGCGTCCACACATGTGAAAAGTATGCTGGGTGCAGAAGCGCATGTGCACTGCGGTGATCTCACGTCATTCTCAATCTCATTCACCAATGGACCTTATTTAAAAAATAAACCTCGCACCTACTACGGGAATTCTGAGATTTAACCCAATACTGAATCTGGTGTTCAGGAATTGTGCTTAACTAGCTTTCCTACCCATCAGGTTAATCCAGTACCATCACATCTGGAACCAGATTATTCTATGTCTAGTAGTGTCTTCATATTATCTTAGAGAAGTGGCCTCCAGTTTGGTAATACCTGTTCTAAAATTGTAAATTCCGTATTTGGTAATAAATATAACTTAGGTCTTGACTGTATTGTTGTTCTTAATATGTGTCAAGCATTAGTAACTATTCGTGAGGACAATTATTCGGCTAAATTTTTCAAATTATCCTGAAATTATTTCTTTGATAAGCCGTATCTAGATTTTGATTTCATTACACTATTGACGATCGTACTCTAGGAAAGACCACCGGTAACTTAATGAACTTCACTGCTGCTAGTCAAAGTATGAGCAATTTTTTACAGCACATATTACTTTTTTCCGACAGGAAATTTTTAAGATTTACAAACAGATGTAAATGTCCCAAGTTGGGAGCCATACTATATTGTCACACTGGCTAGACAAATTATTTATAATATATCTGAAATATAGTGTAGGAGGTTAGGTGCCATAAATAAAAATACCATCAATTTAATAATGACAGGGCCTTACTTTGATATCACTATTGCAACTGCCAGGATAACAACTTCATTAATAATCAAATACTTAATCTAAATCAATAGATAAATTAACATTTGGAGTGTTATTGCTCCGTCTAAAAGCTCGGTCATAAGAACCCAAATCTCAGGCTCGTTACAGGACTTGCAAATATCTATTAGGTGCGTAAACTCATGTGAGATTCATGAATCTGGAGTTCTCTGGATATTACCATCTTAGCATGTGAACTGCGTCGCAGTAATGGAAGCGGAGTCAGCTCGTCACCAAGACGTCAGTCGCACACCTTTACGGAATTTCTCAGACCGAGAACAGGTACCGCACCTTCCTCCGAAAACGTGACGGCAGTTCCGAGGATCTGTCCCACATGTAAGACAAAAGCACCGATCCACCACACCCGGAGGATGGATTCATCCACGTGAAATACACTGCCCGACAAATAGGGTGAAGCACCCAGAAGGGTAAGAGGAGACGAAATAAAACATCACAGGTTGAGAGAGTTTGCGACGTTATTTCAACAGCACAATGCTCGTCCAAACATGGCACGGTCTCTATGAACTGTCTGCTTGATGTTGAGCAACTTCCGTGCCCAGCAAGATCCCCGGACCCGTCCTCAATAGAACATGCATGGAACCAGCTCGGACGTCAACTCCACCCAACACCGACGGTCGTATCACTGATAATTACTGATCTATATGTTAAATATACTGAATGCTAGAAACTGTTAATACAGTGATTGAATGGCGAACTTAACAAATGGAAAGAAAGTTGGTGAGGCAAAGCTAACGGTTTAGCTACTAGCTAACCCGTCTTGCTTGGTTGGCAACTATAGTCGAAGTGAGGACGAGTATTGTCCGCTAATGGCAGACAACACGTGATTTGCCCCATTTCGATCCACCCGAAGGTGATCTATCTTTCAGCATGTAAGAATTATGTAGGGAACAAACCACCTTATGCTGACTGTGTGTCAGAGAAGACTGGTCTGACTTGTGCCTAATTAACTTTACGAAATATTACATATAAATAAAAATTATCATTCTTCCACAATAAATTACGATCATCCAAAACAACGTTGACATAATAAGCATAGTTTTCTAGAAATAAATGGCTTGTTAGTTCTCAAACACATCAATCTCTGTCTCAACATTCACAACAACAATAATCGAGAAACTGCGAGTCCATCCTCCACAATTAGGGTTCCATCGTGTAACGAGTTTAATAAATATCTTGTACGTGGAACGTCAGAAGGTAGTAACCTGGCACACAAGTCAACGACAGACACGTTTTCAGATAGGCAGCACTTGTAGATGGCTGCGAACGTCGTGCCTCGTTGCCGCTCACACTGCTAGGGAAATCTTTTGGTTCAAATAAGATGTATTGTGGTTATACAAATATACACTGAACTCTTAATTAAGAACAATTTTCAACCAAATAGGATTAATGAATTGAAAAATAACAGCAAAAATAAACTTTTATTTATTTTACTCGAAATTTATAAACCATATTATATGTAAATACTTTTAGTATTCGCCCTTTAAGTGCAGGAAATAATGGATATGGGGAGGAAGAGGAGGAGTGGGCGAATATGCGGTTAGTACGTAACACCATTTTGAAATAGACACAGCAACAAAAATAGTCTAAAATCGGTAATTTTGATGGCTGCTTACGTCTTTATTTTTAACTGAAAAAATTATCTTAGTTATTTACGTAATCGGCTTTACCTCACGTGATGGATGTAAAATATAGTTTCTAACCGTTTTTTTTTTTTCAACAAACCATAGGCTATAACACTATATTCAGTTGTGGTTCAACGAAACATATACAACGTGAAAGTTTGTATTCTCAAACGTATTCCGTGTAAGTTATAGAGGCCTATGACAAACTGCGAAACGTCAGCAAGTGGGCTTCGTTTTTCATATGCGTCTCTAGTACAAGTACCTACTTGGTGCTGCAGACCTGAAACATATGCCACATTTTATACACAGGGAGTAATTTGTTGGCAGCAAACAACATTGTAGTCGTACTGGAATAGTTTCCGGATTCTTACTAGTTGAATGAATTTACTCTTTGTCGTTCGATCAGCTTGTATTCCATTCGCAGACATGTTAGAAGATTTACGACTAGCTAATAACTCCATACGAACCGATAGATCCAGAGCTCTATACAGAATCCCAACAACTCGTACTTCTCGATGCGTCCCTAATAACGTCGTCGTATTCTGATTCACTGCGTCATCTGAAAATATATGTCACCAAACAGACGTTTCATCCCAAAAGAACGTAAATGATTTTTATTTCTTGCAAGCGTTTACGACGTGTTTCTGCTCTTCAGTTTTAAGTATGTTGACCTTGTCAAATTTATTTTCTTGTTTTTATACCCTTATTTTTAAGTTTTTGTTTTTACATTAATCAATAACTTTTCGACAGAATGTAAAGCAACAGTGATTTTTTCCTATAATTATTTATATATTTCTATTTACTAGCGATTGGGTGTCGCCAATACAGCTGATGAAATAATTCCCATTCGCAAAGCACAAAAATAGTTTGTTAAAAGGTTTGAACATAGTGTAAGTAGAAAATAAAATTATAAAAATACAAGATAATTAATTTTACGTAGAATCTATACTATTTATATTTGAGTATCACAATCCACATAATACTTTTGTGGTTGCTTCGGATTGTTCGATTTTAAAAATGATTATATTTAAAACATTTGAGCAGTAGAAACAGTATGCAATTCCATTGAAAGTATATTTCACTTCAATTTTAACTGAAATAAATTGCTAACTGCATTCAGATTTCGAAAAATATTTGAAATAGTATCTTACAACGTTTAAAGTAGTTTAAATATTGTTTCGGTTAATATTTGAAAACTATATTATTTTCAAGAACTTTACAGTTTTTTATTGTTTAATTTAACTAGTCAAGTCTCTAGAGACTTTGGTGTAAAGCTTTATTTTCGATCCTGAAATCCTGTCCATGTCCTTGTAACGGCAATGTCAATCTGCACGGCTCATTTTGAAACTTTATCAACACGCAGTAGACATGTTATGATTCTGCCTTGAATTAACTTTAAGTTTTCATTGCTTCTAATTTATCTTCGAAGACCGAAGTCAAGTAAATAAACAGAATTAAATATTTATTCATCGTTCTGTCATTTATGAGAGAGTCTTGTGACATCAAAATAATGAAGGAATCAAGTGAATAATTTAATAATAATAATAATAATAAAAATATCACCAGCCAACAAAATAAACCTGAAAAATGTCATCGATTAAAAACCAATTGAAGTATCACAAGTACTTCATTAATTGTTAGTTTAACGTTGTTGGAAATATTTTATGATTCATTAAGGAATCAATTTAACCGTCAAAAATACATTTGTTTTAGGATACGTTGTGTAAGGGGGGGGGGGGGGGGAAATTAGCGAATTAGAGTGTTACTGGACGAGTCAGTCGATTATCGACCAACATTCATCAAATACTGATGTTCGATATTATAAGGCAGTTAGTTAAATAATATGCGTAGCTTAGGCGGTAGAGAGATCGAACCCCAGTCATCCCCGCCGAAGCTGAGGATTTTTCCTCATAACTGAACGTCCGGAACGGCTCCCCAGGCCCACTCAGCCTACCATCCAATGAGTACCGTGGAGTATTCACCGTGGGAATGTAAAGAACAGCCGGAGCGTGGCGCTGACCCCGTCACTCACATCCATTCCAGTGCCAACGATTGTAATGGGGATGCGGAGCTCTCCTCCGTGAATCCTTCGGGTAACCTTTATATTGGAAGTGGTGCTCTTTTGAGAAAGAAGGGTGATAATAGAGTCGAGGTCACTCAGATTTGTTAATGATGTAGGGTAGTTGTTACAATTAGATTAGAAAGACAAAGGAATAGGAAGTTGCTGATGGAGCTATGCAGACGATATAGATTTCAAAAAAGAAGAAAAACTGGATAGAACATGTGTTACGACTCCTAAGTATTTTTCCATTAAATTGGTGAAAACCTGTCTCACTTGTACTTTCGTTATCAGAGCAAACTGAAAATGAAATATGTTTTCGTATGTCTCATTTATGGCCAAGTAGAATAAAGTTTAACTGCATCGAATAAAAGTTGTTTTAGTAATGACAGAGAGGTCGGTTGTTTAAGGAGTTTCACTTTGAACCAGCTTAGGATAACACCTGCGACGCGGCCCACTATACAGTTGTCTTTCTCCGCTTTCCCTCTCCCTCTCTCTAGCAGCTCCTAAAAAAAAGAGAGCAGGGATCCAACAGGAGGAGGGAAAAAAACGATGGTAGGGTCGGTCGAGTTCGTGCACAATAGAATTGATAAAACGGGAACGAGAGGTGAGCACAATGAAATCTCCCTGCGACGGAGGCAGCCAGAGTGCAGGCATAAAGAAATTGTATATACGCCGCCGCAGATACAGGCAGGACCACCAAGGTCGTGGCTGCGCACACAATACCACCAGAGAGAACGCATACGTTACCGGCTTAACATCAACGAGAACATGTCTGCACTTCCTTGTGTAAAGCTACAACAGTTTGTGACATATAGAGGTGTAATGGACAGATAGCCCCATATGTTCCGAACACATAATTGGATGCCACGTCCCATCACTTCTACTCACTCAGCAAACTTAGCTATCTTTCGGTACAATTGAAAGGTGCTATCATTAGTAACAACAGATGGAAGGAAAATGGAAAGATTTGAAATGTGGTGCTATAGAAGGATACTTAGAATCAAGTGGACAGTTAAAGTACGAAATGAACGAGTTTTTTAAATGATGGGTGAGGAAAGAAGTTTGTTGTTGAGTCAGGAAGAAGAGACAGGATGGTAGGTTATATTTTGAAACCTGCAGGATTGGTTATTTATTAGTGGAGGGAACATTCGAACGCAAGAAGTGTAGAGGAAAGCAGAGATGATAATATATGAAACAGATAATTGAGGATGTGGGTAGTAAGTGGTATGTTGAGATGAAGAAATTAGAGCAAGATAGGAATGCATAGAAGATTGCGTCAAACCAATCGAGAGACTAATGACAGCAAATATATATATAAATATGTCATTGTAGAGTTTTAAAGCTGTTTTTTGTGATTTAAATTGATTAAATAAAGTAAGCGCAGTATTTCATTTTTTTATATATATATATATTTTTTTTTTAATAAGAAGAAGAAAATATTTTATTTACGTGTTGTAAATACTAAATGCTGTAGCTGAAGGCAAATATCAAATGAAGTAGCCTAATGAGTTTCACGTCGCGTATACAAAGTCGTATCCTTGATGATTTAAATCTACATAAAAAGGTAAACTTAAAACTCATTTAAAGGATAACATATGTATAAACTTTGGTCATAAAGTTAAGCCTAGTCCGGAATGACAACTGCCATTCTCTGTTTAATATAAATTTCTTAAAGTCGACACGTTATTGGAAAATAGTTCCACGTTTTTTCTGCCGTATTGTATTTCCATATTTTTTTAATGCTATTAAAATCAGAATTAATGACTGTATTATGGAAATTAATTTCATAACAGTTGCTTAGTTATCACACTGTGCACCTAACCTCTAACTGATTATGACTATGGTCACTGTTAATTCACGAGTGATGGCTGGCACGTGACGTCACCGTTCTCTAGCCAATAGCTATCGACGGGCGCGCACTGACAGACAACGCATTTTACTAAAGAGGATGCAATAAGACCAGATTTTTACTGAAGTACCAAAGATCATGGGGTATGAAGATACAGATGTCAATATGATGGTGGTCTCACGGAAGAAACGTGTAAGCGTGCCGTTTAATGTCGGGGCTTTCATTTGCACTCTGGTGAGTGGTGTCAATGGTTTTTTTAATATTATTATTGTAGCGCAACAAGAATTAACATAACGTGGGTTGGAAGTTGGCGCTAGATCTATAGGTCATTACATGTCTGAAATAATTATTGAATTCAACATTCTTCGTTCGGTTCACCATATCTAAAGTGTGCAGTGAATATGGAATTTCATGCATTGCATTCCGCCGTGAACAATGCAGTGGCCACCCAATGAACGAGAACAGTGGCATATGCGTTAAGGAGTCAGTGTTGACAGTCAGGCAACATTTCGTCAAAGAACTACAATCTGGGACTGTGACAGAAGTGCGGACAGTGCAGCGAAATTTAGCGCTGATGGGATATTGCAGCAAAATACCAAAGCAAATACCTCTTCTAAAAAAATCGTCGAGGGCTGCGGGGCCTCTAATAAAATCGTGAACTTATCGGTTGCACCCTAGATGACAGGAAAAATATGAGTCACATTTCCACTTGGTGAGATCTGATGGCAGGGTTCGAGCGTAGCGCAGACTCCACGAGGCTGGAACCCAGGTAGTCAGGAAGGCATTGTGCACACTGATGGTGGCTCCGTCCTGGCGTGGACTGAGACCTGTGCTAAATACGCAATGTCCGAGCCAATATCATTCACGACTAAACATTCTTGAAAATTCTAATGAATAATTTTGCCACGTAGATCAATCCAGTCGAACAGATCTGGGACATCATCGAAACGTCAGATCATGCGCAATGTCCACCACTGGCAACACTTATACAACTATAGACTGCTGTAGAGGAAGATTGGCTGAATATTTCTTCAGGGGATTTTCAAAGATTTTTTGAGTCAATGCCAGGCCGGCTTGACCACAGAATATTAGGTAGTGTCCCATAATTTTGGGCAATTAGGCGTATATTATCTTCATGTGTCATCCATGAGCTTAAAAATAAAGAAAATGAATACCTGGCGGCTGCCTGTTCGTTTCGTTGAGCGCGATTCACGGAAAACTGTTTGCGGGATTTTTTTTCTGAATTTCGGACATTGTACAGCTCATAGTACCAAGAGTAAAGAAGAGTAGGTTTTACTCTAATGTGACGGAAAATTAAGCTAAAAATTATAAGCAATTTAGTATCCATTTAAAGCTATTTCTCACAGTGAAAATGACTGCTGAGATACATACCAACACCATCGTATTATTCGGAATCGACCCTAATATTTATAATGAATTACTTAGCCCATTTATGGTAGGCACGATCCCATTGAATTTCCCACTGCATTTGCGACATTCCAGTCTATACGTTGGCTGTAAATTAAGAGGACAAATGGTCAGTGCGAGTAACTTCGATAGACAGCTGACTTTATCTCATATCCCTTTCTGAAATAAAAAAGCTGCTGACGGGCAACAGCTAGTGATATTTTAATTTGGTGTCTTCTTAAAGCATGTAACACAGTATCTTGAATTGATATTTCTTACGAATGTGACTTCAAAACAAATTTGAAACTAAAGATAAAATTTACAGTCAGGGATATCTCAAAATTTTTATAAAACTGAAAAGTGTTATTAGCGTTTATGGTAAAGTAGGGATTAACCTTTATCTTCTTGATAAACTATCGTTTTACAAATATTAAGAGCATATACAGAATTCTTAACACGCGATTTTAAAGAAATTTAGATGTTACTAGACTTTTCTAGAATGAATGAAACATCAGTTTTATTTCAAAATATTCCAACTGGTTACAATTTTTTTTAAAGTCTAAAGAATTTCCATACTAAGATAATCAACAGCACGATCAACAATTTTATTCTTACTGAGAAGAATCCAACGTTAATTATGGTTAAACACGGTAAATAAACAAAGGGAGTTTAGTGGGTAAAGCAATGGAAACTATATTCTTAATAAATCCAAAGAAGTTACAAACAAAGCAGGCTGAGATATTTTAAATTTTGGAACATTTATGGTATGTTGCTCGGGCATGACAATCATTTGAGTTATGGAACTCGAGAGATGTGAGAACAGCATGATGGATTCTGAATGAATGCTACATTCTATTTTAAGATTTTATTGAGTTTTACAAGCTGTAAAGTTTTAAACAGTCAAATGACACATATTTCAAAATTAATTTAAAAGCATTGTGTCCGCTAGATTAGCAACATTCACTCATTAATAAAAACAGCAATGTGTTATTTCTGTTTTAAGGAACTAACTGAATCTCGTAGAATACGGATGTAGCTCGCTGTCCCTTTGAAGCCCCTGCATCAGTTCAACTGTCGTCGAAGACTCTCAGGGAATAAGCCGGGCCGTCTCGTGCAGCGCGGGAGGGCAGGGCACTTAGGGGCCGACCCACCTGTCACGCCGAGTTGCCTGCTGCTAGGGGCAGCTGGCCGCACTGGCTCGGGTTTCTTGCCGGGGCTGGCTGATCTGGTCTCGGGAGACGCCACGTCAATACCCCCCAGACTATCGGAAACCGAACGAAAGTCCGCATAAATCAATGCTGGCCCGCCCTCTCTTCGGCTGGCACTTACAGTGGCTGTCTGCAGGGAAGAGGGACGCGTGAGAGGCCTGCCTCCTCCTGGTCCCTTATAATTGCGGCAGCAGCGGCGATATCGGAGGAATGGCACTTCTGAGCGATAAGCGCCATTCAATTTAATGCCTCGAAATCCGATGCAAAGCGATTCGACGGGCGTCGAGGTGAAAGTGGTGGGTGTTCCGAGCTGGCGTTAATTTAGCTGCCAATTGACTGCTTATTCGAACTTCAATCAGCCGAATCCCACCCCTTCCTTTTTACATCCATCAGGATGTCTAAGATGATTTTTAAAAGGTGGTAACCATCCACTATTAACCTTACAAGAATTTTCATGTCTTGTTAAATTCTATGGCGGTTTCTTCATACTATTTGTGCTAATTTGTTGATATACAGTACATTGATATCTTTTAGAGACGTTTCTTGCTTATCAGTAACAGCAAAAACATATTTCTTTTTGATGAAATAAGAGTCTTAGATAAAAATTTATTGGTGAATTGTGGAAAATTCTACTAAATTTTACCTCATAAAATTAATAGTGACATTTTAAATGGATGAATTAACACTTTATAACGCACCCTTCCTCCAGTTATAATTAGAAACAAATAGGATTAATTGTGCAGTTTTGAGGAAAAAGATGAAATAGTATTGTTTACATCTGTATTTAAAGAACGCATGGAAAAATAATGTTTTCAAACCTTGCTGTAAAATGTATTGCGTTTGGTATCTCTTCAAATTCACAGAAAACTTAGAGGTTATTATATACAAATTTCAAGAATTATCAAATAAAAGTGCTAGACAAATAACCTGAACATTTAAAATGTCATGCGGTTAGCGCTTTAACAACGGGATAGGATGATGACGCTGATACAAGAATGGAATTCCTCATTCACAGTGTTATTGAATCAGTTTTTATAATCTTTTAATTCTTCCTTCTTCGATAAGGTATATTAAAATCTGTAGGAATACCGTATAACCAAACCCTACTCCTAGATAGAATTTAAACACTGTAAACTCAATGAACATTTCAAGAAAAGTAAATATGAACAAAAATGTAATTCGGTTGAACATCAGTAACATGTAATAATCAATGGTCGAAGTATATTATGCACATTGCTAGTGCTCTTACCAGTGTTAACAAAAATTGTCTGATGAACATCCAGACTGAATAATTCAAACCACTACTACAGAGTCAGAACTTGAAGACACAAGGATATAACCGTATACAAATGAATCCTCGTGAAAAACTCAACGATATTATTAATATAAGTAGATTTATTTTTGCTCACAGTTTTCGAGTTCATAGTCTCGTACATTGAAAATTATAGCATAGTACATCCAACACCTTCAAAATATTCGACCTTCGTCACATTCAAAATACATCCATCCAATTGTCGTGTGATAATTTGCTACTTTTAGTTATTTTTTGACGTGAGTCCATATAGTTAACACTACCTATTTTGTTTCATCGCTTATTTGATTTTACGATTCCATTAGTGTCGGTGCAGTGTAGACAATAAAACATTTAATTCATAACACCCTTTTTGGATGTCGGACTATAGCTGTTGACTGTTGCAAGACTCGATTTGCGCGCTAACCTCTTCGTTGCAGGAGTCGTGGATTCACTATTCTGTCACTGTAAATCTGAAATAAATTTCCCGAAAGCTCACCAATATAACTGCACTTCAGCTGAAACTTAGACACTCACGAGGCTAACTGCTTTTTTTTATCATTCCATACTGTCAATTTCACTGTTGGGTGATCTGAGGCTGACATAGAGAAGTGATGCCAATACAAACAGTACACAGACAATTCCTGCCTATCACGCAGACAGAGAAGTTGTGGCCGTAGAGCAATTGTTGGTTCGCCAATCGACAGGTTTGCCGTCTCCATCTCTGACCACGCTCAAAAATTCAGGTCAGCAGCGAGCACAAAGTACATTCCTGGCCTTGCTAACCTCGTTCGACTCTTAATAATTCACCCGTGTTTACGCAAGGATTGATATATTGCCGCTTGGGGCCTATTACAAATAAATGAAGCACGTAAATCAAAATTCTACGCAACAGTAGTTATTGATTTCTCACTCTTTTTTTGCGCCAAATTTTATTTGAAAGCCGTTAAGTCATGATGTAGAAAATTTTTGCACAGACATGACATGTTGCTTGTTTCGTGACAAAAGGAAAACAGTGGAGATGACTTCGGTTTCTCGACAGTCCATTCAGGTCAACCACTGATTTTGAAATATAATTTCACTATCCTGAAATAGCAAGCAGCTTAATGGTTTTCTGTCACTTTACATACCTAATGAGTAAATTGTTAAGTTATTATAAGAATAATTCCATAAAAATCTATAAAATGGAATAACTCCATGGAAATCGGTTCACTGTCACTAACAATAGAAGAGGACTACAATTGAAAAATAATGGTTTGTTTTTAGAAGTCTTAGACAGTTTTACGAATAAATTCTTTAATTACAAACTTCTATTTATAAAAATTGCTGCAGGTTAGTTAATAAACTTCTGCGCAGATCAACTGGTATTCTTAATTAACGGCTTTGGCTCTTATAGTTAAACTTTCAGTTAGCGGATTTACTTTGTCTATGTTTGTATAGTAAAATATTACTGCAGGAATACCAGCAGTTGGGTCTTAAATATTGACACATTATTCTGCAAGTTAAGATAACTTCAAGTATTTTATAGCATCACTCTAACTTTATTTTAGATACGCTAGGACTGAAAATTGTTATAATACCTAACTTCAATGAACTGGTTTTTTTCAGATGTATGAAAATTATACATTTAATGAGTTATTTACAATCATAAAATATTAACTGTAAGACGAAATTATGTGTGACATTAAAATAGTTGTTGAATTATGTAGACTCTCAAATTTTTTGAATAGATGTTAAAAATGATATTGAGAAACTTGTTTACAAACAAAAAATTAATTTTCAATTATTATTATCATGACCACACACTATATTGACGACGACGAATATTGCCTTAGTATTAAAAATAAAGGGTGAATTTTACTATTCTAACAAAATGGATTGATATACAACATTAACAGTTCACCAGAAAATTGTTAAAATATAAATAAATAATCTTGGTACACTTAATTAAATAAAAACTACGTTTTTTGGGAACAGTGTTGGTATTCTAGATCTACATCTACATATATACTCTGCAAAATCACAAAACTGTGGGCACCAAACCTAATCTCTTTGTTGTGCATTCCAATCTCTAATGGTACGAGGAAAAAAGGAATTCATATAAGAATCAGTGCGGCACCTTATTTCTCTAATTTTATCTTTCCTGTCATGCCGACCCAAATAGGTTGGTGGACGAAGTATTTCACTACACTCGTAAGTGAAAGTGGGAGTACGCATGTTTACCAATAAGTTTATACGAAACGTGCGTCGTCTATCTACCAGAGACTCCCAGCCTAGTTTACTAATCAGTTCTGTAACGATTTCATAAGGACTGTAGCAAGCGGTCACGAATCGAGCGGCTCTTCTCTGTACTTTCTCTGTACTCTCAATCAGCCCCTTACGAAACGGATCCCAAATGGCACAACAATAGTCCAAATGTGGACGCACAAGAGATTTGTACGCTATCTCCTTTGTTTGTTCATTACAATTTTTCAAAATTCGACCTAGGAACCGCAGCCTAGAATTAGCTCTACCTACCAACGTATTAATATGTAAGTCCCATTTCATGTTCCTTTGTACTGTTACTCCCAAATATTTCATAGAATCGACCACATCAATAACTGAACTGTTTACCTCGTATTTCTGAATAATTGGATTCTTTTTGTTAGTTATGCTCATTGTCTTACACTTTTTACAATTTAGTGTGAGTTGCCACTCAGCGCACCATGCCAAAATAACATCCAGATCACGCTGAATTGCTAGACAATCGGCCAAATTCCTTACTTCCCTGTAAATAACCGCATCATCAGCAAACAATCTAAAAAGGCTTTTCACTTTGTCTCCGAGATCGTTTATAAAAATTAAGAAAAGAAGTGGTCCTATTACACTTCCTTGAGGTACACCCGATGTGACATCTAGATTAGAAGAACTTTCTCCTTCAACAACGACATACTGCGATCGACCAGTTAGAAAATCCTTTATCCATTCGCAAAGCTGATCCGATATACCGTACGCTCGTAGTTTCGCTAAAAGGCGGTTGTGTGGCACAGAGTCAAAGGCTTTCCGAAAATCTAAAAAAATTGCATCTAGTTGTGAACCTGCATCAATAACTTTCATTACATCGTGTGTAAATAGGGCCAGCTGTGTTTCACATGATCTTTTCTTCCGAAATCCGTGTTGATTTGTTGTAAGCAAATTATTTTCATCTAGGAAATTCATAATGTTCGAGCATATAATATGCTCCATAATTCTACTACAAACAGATGTTATAGATATGGGACGATAGTTTCCAGGATCGCTTCGATCACCTTTCTTGAAAATCGGAGTTACTTGCGCTATTTTCCAGTCTGAAGGTACTTTTCGCTCTTCTAGGGATTTACTGAATATATTATTTTAGTTATGAGCAAAAAAATGTTTTTCACTGAACGATCTCATTTAGTAGATCTGAAATAAAAAAGAAAGGTTAGAAAAAAGTGGTTCGTAATACCAGTAGCTGGATGATGTTCGAAGGCATCACCTATGCGTTAGGAAATGAAGCAAAAAAAAAAAAAAAAAGCCAAAATATATAATAGCACTGTGGATTAATTTTGACTTACTTCTCACTGACTGAGAGAACTTGTTTTTAAATAGAGGAGCAATGAGAGTTTTTGTGTAGTTCACATTAAATTCTATTTCCGAAATGTAATATGGAAGAGTTCGTCTATTAACCATGTGTTGCCAGTCTACAAAATGTACAATTTATCATCTGTTGCTACAAATAAATCCGATATTGTTGATACCGTGCCAGAAATCGAATGAATTATCAATCTAAAATACATAGTATCAATGCTTAGGTGAACACTGAGTTAAAGACTTAGAACCCTTTCAGTATTTAAAAAAGGGGAAAAATAAGCTACTCGCAAACAATTATAGTTTCATTAATATAATTCAACGAAGAAAAAATTGTGATATGTATTTAGAGCTGTTATACTATAATGGTCGAGAAAAACATTTTAGCAAAATCGATTTCAGATGGAAAGTACATCTCCGTCATTAACATTTATTGTGGAACATGTGGAATATAAATCCATCAACAACAAATAGATCAAATTAGGAGATCTTTTGAAATGGCATTATATGAAGCTTACTAAATTCATCGTATTGGTTTATAAATAAAAACTGAATGAATACAGAACTATTCGACGTGTTTAAACTGAATTTCTAATGATAGCTGAAAGCTGTAAGAAGGAAGATTTCTTACCTGCAGTGTTTTGTTACAAACTTTAAAATATTTTTTTTTTTTTGGTTGCTCTTAAGAAAAGTAGTACATTGTCCCTGTTAAATTTTCATGAAATGTGATTGCTATCCATGTCTCTGAGGTATGTAAGGTGTAAATGTAGGAGAAGGCTCTCAACGTTCTGTTCTATATCTTTGACGCTAGGATGGACGAAATGTGTTCAGCGACACATTAGACCAGTTTGCCTACAGATGGACTTTTTTTTTTTGTTGCTTATGCCTTTACGCCACATCGATAGCGAGGTCTTAGAAGTGGTAAATGACTGGGGGAACACAGACCGGGAAGGAATTCGGCCAGGTCTTTTTGAGGGAAGCATTCGCCTGGAGTGATTTGGGGAAATCATGGAAAACCCAAATCTGGATGACTGGTCTGGGATTCCTGCCGAATGCCTACCGAAGGAAAATAGGCCTTCCCACACGGCACTATTTTTGTAGAAGCTCAATTGCACTGTTTTGACATTGCGTTCATGACTCGAAAACCTGTCATACAGCTAATTATTATTATCATCGTATGCAAAATTCAAACAAAACACAACTTATTAATCAGATGACTAGGGATTGAAGCTATCTTCTGGCAGTTGATCCAGCTTGGTCAGCGGTTTGGATACCACCACAGTCACACAGTGTCCCCACTTACATGCTGTTGCATTGCACACTCCGTGTCGTGTGCGAAATCTATTCAATTGACACCAAAGACTCGTAGAGAGTTCAAACCCTGGAACACAGGTCGTCGGATCTTCTAAAAGACACAGTTGTGTGTACTGTTGGCTTCCCACTCCTTTCTCCGCTTTACATACAGGTTGTTGTTAGCAAACTTGACTGCTTCCGTGTAGGCAGGTGTCCTTGATATTAATCGTCTGCGAGGCAGGTGGAGGAGGTCACTATGCAAAGGAATCATGTTGTTTTCCTCCACTCCTCCCAATTCTCTAAGCAGTATTGATTTTCCCCTAACGATTCTTACAGACATATGCTGATAAGTTGGGGGCGAACGAAAACTTCTAACGGAGTACACTGATTGCTTGTTGTGCTTCAGACTTCGATGTCGTTACAGCT